>JADBJO010000044.1:405000-417500 GCA_016801955.1 Conus betulinus | reverse complement strand
TTACTCACCTTACGCTGTCCTGAAGCCAAAGGTCAGCATTTGTTACCACTAGGCAGTTGCTCCTGTTAAGTACTTCAAGGTATGAATCAGGTAGTGCTGAAACTGATTGCATTAGAAGGAGACTTTTGGTCTGTATCATCATCTGGGTTGGCTGTTGTCGTGTGTCATCAGCTGCGCGATCCTAAGCCCCTATTTTAGGTTGAGTGACGTGCTTTCATGAAAAGGATCAGACATATTGATTTTCACTTCGTGGCAGCCATTGTTCTCGCTTATCAATACTCGGGACAATCTCTGATACGGTCCAGCATTGATGGACCTGGATTATGGATGGCACAGTTCTTACCAGCCAAGGTGGTAAGGTAGAACGATGATATCTTGTTATTAGGACGTTCAGTCATCAGCAAACCGGTCGGGTTACGATGGGCGTGATAAACATGGCGACGGATCAACTGATTTCTGCGTTTATGTAATGGTAAGAGAGTAGATTGTGTGTACTAGTTAGGCACCGTGTGAACACGTAAGAGTACACATACAAGTGTAAGTGTCTTCAGTTGACAGTCAACATTGCATGGTTTTAGCAAGAACAAGTGAACAAATAAGTAAAGAATGAAATACAAATGAAATGAAATGGAAAAAAAAAAAGGAAGATGTTTCAAGTCGACATACGCTGAAGGAAAGAATCATGACAGAAGTGTCAATCAGTACGTTAGCCCACTGTGCCGTTACAGGGAAATCATTATGTTAGGCCTGCACGTCCGAGTCATCGTGAGAAAATCAGTTTGTACAGATTTTTAAAAAATGTGACTGGAATTTTGTCCAATCAAAAATCGGAGCCTAGCGCCGACGTTATGAACACGTGAGCAGGCGACACCTTTCACATCACCTACTTGCATGCCCTATGGCTTCCGATAAAATGTCATTTCGAGCTCATTAAACCGTGGTCAGTAATCATTCGAATCGTAAGCGCGCAATGTCTCTCAGCATGAGCTCTCTTTCGCCATCCGAAAGGTCAATATTCAGTTGCATGTGATCGCTTTGTAAGACTTGGTGGTGAAATCTAGGGAAATACATGACGAGTACAAGAGTAAGAAGCCTGAAGACTCCAAACTGGTGAACACCCAGGGGGATATACAAATGAGAATTATTACATCAGCGTACTGTTCTCACAAATGTTGAACAACCGACTCCACTAAAAAAAATTAAAAAAAAAGAAATGATAGGGCCTCGTGTCAATGTAAAGCAATATCACATAGTAAAACGGGGTCACTTAAAAACCTTAACTATGGAAGACTCGGAGAAAGCAGGTAAAGATGATTTGATTCGTGCCGTGGAAACCCGTTTGATCTCTTTTTTTTTTTTTTTTTATTTTTATCCTTCCTTTTTTTTTGCTTTCACAAATGCAGTTAATGTTACAAGATAACTTTGTTTTAAGAGCTTCAAGTTTCAGTTTCTCAATCAAAGAGGTCACAAATTTGATATTTAGTCAGTTGTGGCCATAATGATATGTTAGAATATTAAACAACAGGTGTTGGTTTATTTCACTGATAGGCGTAACTTTTCTTTTCATTCTATGTTTCCAGCAAGAGCTTTAGTACAGGAAAGTTCTCCTAAATCTCTGCATATAAGACAGTAGGATGTTTCAACTGCATATATGGTCCCTGTGTTTTGCCCCATGGTTTTGGCTGTCTATCGGTTATTTTTAATTAGAATGGATTCTACAGTGTGAAATTACCTTACAGAAGGTTTTACTGCTACCTCTCGATGGGCGAAAATATATCATATCATTGATTTCATCGATAAGATCTAGTCTCATTTTCGAATCGACACAGGAGAGCAAGCCTATATCCGATGCAAATTATGTGGGAAAACAAAAAAAAAAAAAGTTACACAGCCATCAGAATGACAGTTAAATTAGTTGTAAAAAAAAAATTCGCAATGTAAAAAAGCGGCCTTTCCTGTTTTAGAGACAAGCACTGATAAATGCATAATCCGTTATCCGAGGGGGGTGGGGGTGGGGTGGGGGGGGGGGGGGGGGGGGGGGAGTGTAGGTATCAGAGTTTATTTGACAATGATCAAAATAATTGTGCAATAATTATTCTTCGATGATGCACTGAGAATGTTAGCACTGAGAATGTTAACATTGTCGTTTTTACACAACACACACACACACACGCACACGCACACTTTTTCTTTCTTTTTTTTTACAGATAAACAATCGATATCAAAAATTAGTTTTCTGGACTTCCCAGGGGATAGATGGAACATTCCGTTTAACCATTTCCTACAGAGTAACATGTGATCACAGGAGAAGACTCAAAGTAGGAGCTCAGTCTGTTATAACAAATGTTAGTCTGTATGCGAAGATGTTTGGGGAATATCAAAATCAGATCTGAAACTGAATTTGTTTTCGACGCTACTTTTCCAGAATGAAAGCTCCTACAGCTATTTTGCATGAACAGTATGACAATATTCGTCTTAAGACAGAACTCCCACTTCTCTATATAGATGTAATTATGAGTGGGAGAATTTTTTTTTTTTTTTGACACGGTGATTAGAGATACTGATGGAGTATTGTACATGCCCAAAATTCACATGTATGTTTTATCCTGTTGGGCAAAGAGAAAGATCTTTATTTCTTAAAATCTAGATATTACGTCGTGTGTGTGTGTGTGTGTGTGTGTGTGTGTGTGTGTGTGTGTGTGTGTGTGTGTGTGTGTGAGAGAGAGAGAGAGAGAGAGAGAGAGAGAGAGAGAGAGAGAGAGAGAGAGAAAAGAAAGAACAAGCCCTTTAGACAAGGGGGTGTGTTTGAGCATAACTCCGTAAAATCAATCGCTTACCTCACCCATCCCTTCTCCCTCCCGCCACCCCTCTCCCACACTCATTCGACAGCTTCCTCCATCCCTCGCCCCGCCTGCCCCCACACCGCTACCCCACCTCTATCCCCCCCCCCCCCCCCCCCCCCTCCCCCACATACAGACATACGACGGCGGATCATGTTCACAAACATTTCAATGATTGATATTTTGCCAGCTGTTTCTTTCAATCGTCTTTTTTTTGGTAATGTTCATAGCTTGTGATATGAATTTTGCTTGATCTATCACCGCGTTTAATTGTTGCTGGACAAAACATTTGCAGTTAGAGTCTGGTTAGTAATACAAGAAGACGAGTCAAGTGCAGTACATTGCTTTTGGATATCTTTATAAGCTGTGCAGTTGACTGAGAAATGAACTTCATTTTCGGTTTCTTTTACCACACGACGGACGTTTGTTGCCAGCCTGTTTTTCACCAAGTAAACATCGCTTGCAATTATTAAGCCCGCTAACCCTAATTCTAAATCTCATAAAGTTATCTCTGTGCCACTCGTGTGAAATTAAAGACACGTATCGTTTCTGGCTGGAAAATGTTCTTAAAAGAACAATGCCATTTGTGTTTGTCATTGGTTTCTAATCTAGCTGCAAAAATATTTTCAAGGCTCCGTCAAAAAACGTAGAGAAAGGAATCATAAGGCAAAGCACGACGCGTTTTGACCTCTTATTTCATCTCCAGGCAAGATGCGCAACACTCAGGATAACGAAAATGAACGAGCAATCACTTATCTTCATCCAATTCGACGCAGGATGGGCGCTAAATGAAAAACCAGGAATCTTGCGCCGAATTGGATGAAGGTAAGTGATTGCTCGTTCATTTTCGTTGTCCTGAGCGTTGTGTCTCACGCCTGAAGAAGACCCAAGGGGTCAAAACCCTTTGTCTTGTGCTTCGTTTACGTTTTTCGGCGGAGCCTTAAAAATACTTCTTGAAATTTGTTTTCTAATGCTGAACGCCAGTTTTGCAGTGTACACAAAATATGTCTAAACTCCGCAAAAATTCAACAGCAGTCATGACGGCAAATCATTCAGTGTATGCAGTGGCTGGGGCCACAGGCCCTGTTTTCCAGGCTTCGGCGCCAGTTCAGCAGTGCGTTGTTTCCCCGCCTGGCATACTTTACTGCACACGGCCCTGCCATTATCACGTGTTGTCCGCGCTGTTTACGAGTCACTGAATCACGAAGAACTACTTTCCAGTCTTCATTCCTTTCGTGGTAAAGTGCACGACTTTATGTGCCAATCCATAACAGCGTTGAGAGAGAGAGAGAGAGAGAGAGAGAGAGAGAGAGAGAGAGAGAGAAATGTATGTGCACAATTGCGCGCACGTACGCACACACACACACACACACACACACACACACACACACACACACACACACGCGCGCGTACACACACACACACACTCGCGCGCGCGCGCGCGCGCGCGCGCGCGCGAGCGAGCGAGCGAGCGAGAGAGAGAGAGAGAGAGATTACATTAGCATAAACAAATCTGACATGATTTTAATCCAGTTTTTCAATGTTGGATATGTTACTGAAACAGCTTGGTCAATACAAGTGTAAATGTACATACTCACACGCACGCACGCACGCGCGCACACACACACACACACACACACACACACACACACACACACACATACAGAGAGAGAGAGAGAGAGAGAGAGAGAGAGAGAGAGAGAGAGAGAGAGAGAGAGAGAGAGAGAGAGAGCGTATACAAGTCAGATGAAAGATAACTTGAGATTTAAAAAACCAGCCACGGGAGGAAAAACAACATTTGCACTTACTCATCCCAGAATGAAGAACTGATATCCCCTCACAGATGAGAACACTAATTGAACTTTCTCGCAAGGTTTGTAACGACAACCATGTAAACTTTATGTGCTTGCCGGCAGATGTTTTTTGCTGGAATGATACGCATACCCTCCTCCTTCCCCCACCTCCCTGTGCCTTTCAGTCTGCTGCTGCATGTGTTCATTCTATGGCAGCCGTACAGGCAAATAGCCTCTCTCCATATGTCACGTAAGTTGGTTTGGGTCGAGGGTCAGACTAACCTACGGACAATACGCGCATTCGCCGTGACGTGCCTCTTACGGCCACAGAGGGGAAGCATTTGCTTCACAAATCGTGCTCTAATGTTGCGTTGTGTACTTCTACACCAGTGTTTGCAAGCAATGCACCTACTTGCTTTCTGTGCTTCTACAAGTGCTAACGTACCACCTCCCGCAACGAGAAGGCAAGCAAGACAAATTAAAGCATGCACCCATTTCTTTAACTGATGATTTCTTAACAACTACAACAATACGACACACTGCTACTTTAGGTCTCAACTGTCAACCCCTAGATGAAACAAACACATTCACAAAATAAATGTCATCAATGCACACACACTCACTCTCTCTCTCTCTCTCAGTTTTTTTTTTTTTCTTTGAAGTCCTTTGTTTTCCTCTCCTAGACGAACAGTTATTCCCAAGCGAGCTTGGAACTTGTGGAGCTTTCCAGTTCAGCTACGGGCACAGCACAAATTTGTTGTTCCGATGTTTCTTGTCCGAAACAGAAGTAACCAAAAATAAGTACAGGCACTTTGCTTTCTGTAGAGCTAGGCCCTTAGTAGACAGCACGTAGTGAGGAATCCTCCAGGATGTCTCCCCGCTACCCGCAAGTCCACATCTACAGCACACACATAGACAGACCACCATCTACCGGTCCACGTCCGATCCCCCGAACGTTGAGTAGCAGGGCAGGGGTGGACGCAGTGATGGTTGCAGGCAGTTGCAGTGTTGGTTGTAGGTCTGAAGATATTACACTATTATAAATACTAATATCATGTTCCGCCACTCAGTGGCGCACACCTTCTCATACCAATCATAGCCTTTCTTCACAACTTCCATGTTACATTACCTCAGCCACACTCCATATTCCACATTCATTCATTCCCGTATTCCTCAACTCATACACTGTCTCACAGCACCCATTCCCTATCCAAACATTCTCAAATCACTTTCAAACCATCCTTTCCTTTTTCTCATAAAATCATCCATTCTTAATCTAAATTACAACACTAAAATTTCACCCGCACTCACAGTCATCATATTTTACCTACAGCAGAACAAACATTATAATATTAACCTTCAGTACACTCGCCAAGCTATTCTGTGTTTCAGTTTTCACAATGATGAGCAGATCGCCTATTTCCATTGTCCACGGAAGATATCCATTCTCTTCCTTTTTTTTTTCTTTTCAATCAAACATAGTCCAACTAGGCAATTTTGCAAGATACCTCAGGCAATCTCCTTGCCTCCAAGATACAAACAATCCTTCTGTGTCAACTTCCTGTTTAGATTCAGGTAGGATGGAACTGGATTCTTGAACTAGGGTGAGCAGGGTGAGCAGGTCTGAGTTCACAAAACTCAACTGGAAATCATCCACCACCTACCACCTCCTTTCTGCCTATGCGAATTTTTAACATATGACTGGCCATTTACATTTTTTGCTTTTCAGATCTGCTCTGCATGACAGGCTAAAGGGGAAATAAACTCTGATTTTTTTTTTCTTTTAGATGTTTTTAGGATTTGCTCCTTTTCTTTTTTCTGTTCCCTGCCTGTGACACTATAATACTGTTCTATTTCCATACCATTATTTTCCTTCATTACTTCTTTTTGCTCCCTTGTCACCCACATGTATAACAAAGTGTGGCTATATAAGCGCCCAGTTTCATATGTGTGTGTGTGTGTGTGTGTGTGTGTGTGGCTATATGTGTGTGCGCGTGCGTGCGTGCGTGAGTGAGTGAGTGAGTGTGTGTGTGTGTGTGTGTGTGTGTGTGTGTGTGTGTGTGGCTATATATATGTGTGTGTGTGTGTGTGTGTGTGTGTGTGTGTGTGTGTGTGTGTGTGTGCGTGCGTGCGTGAGTGAGTGAGTGAGTGAGTGTGTGTGTGTGTCTCTCTCTCTCTCTCTCTCTCTCTCTCTCTCTCTCTCTCTCTCTCTCTCTCTCTCTCTCTCTCTGTGTGTGTGTGTGTGTGTGTGTGTGTGTGTGTGTTCATGATAAACTTCAACATTGGCTTTCTCAGAGCATTTGCTACGAACGTTAGTGAAAGTGAGCTTTGCAGAAAGATAATAATTGATAACGTTTTTCATCCATCCTCCGCATGAAGATGTTGCCGCCGGGATGACAAAGATAACCAATGCAAACCATTTCCAGCCATTCTCTGTATGAAAGTATCGCCAAATAACAAAGATAACTATTCATCACACCTTTCCACCCATCCTCTGTATGACGATGTCACCAAATGATAAAGAAGACTATTAATAACACACTTTCATCCATCCTCTGTATGAAGATGTCGCCAAACGACAAAGATAACTATTGATGACAGTTTTCATCCATCCTGACAAAGACAACTATTGATAGCACTCTTCATTCATCCTCTTTATGAAGATGTCACCAAATGACAAAGATAACTGTTGATAACACTTTTCATCCATCCTCTGTATGAAAATGTCACCAAATGACAAAGATAATCATTGATAACACCTTTCCACCCGTCTTCTGTATGAAAATGTCACCAAATGACAAAGGTTACTATTGATAACACCTTTCCAGGCATCTTCTGCATGAAGATGTCACCAAATGACAGAGGCTAAGAATCGGTTGGGGGGCAATATATTCAATATTGCAATTTTTTTCATTTTTCGTTAAATAAAATGTATTCAGTTACGGTTACCGCTTTACATGCTGATGAAAGGCATGTCAAATGATAGGTCGTGAAAAAATTGTAAGATATGCCATGTTGCATTCTATCAAACCATTTAGTGCGAATCTTAAAAAGTTTAAGTAGCCTAATACATCCGCCAAACATGAAGAAACGAATCACAAGACAACATCGCCCTTCTTGACGAGATAAGTGATTGCTCGTTCTTGATTTTCATTATCCTGAGTGTTGTATATATTGCCAGAAGAAGACCTAAGAGGTCGAAACGCGTCGTGTTTGGCGGATATATCACTTAAACTTTGTTTAGATTTCTGTCTGCAGTCGCCTCCTCTTTGCAACTCACTCATTTAATGCGGATTCTACCAAGCAGATAGA
Organism: Conus betulinus; assembly: GCA_016801955.1. NCBI lineage: Eukaryota > Metazoa > Mollusca > Gastropoda > Neogastropoda > Conidae > Conus > Conus betulinus. Next base: position 409,555 of record JADBJO010000044.1, on the reverse strand, counting down.
AATAGATATATTATCAAATATTGAACTCGGTTAGGCCACATAAGGATGTATCTTGCCAAACACAGCTGAGGAAGACTAAAATGGGATTATGGATAATGGTGAATCAAGCAGCTGAAACAGAATTAGCAGCAAACAAATCACTTGTTTTTACAAAAGCTGATCTTTGAAAAAAAAAAAAAAATCCCAATGCGTTGTAAATTTTGCTGTGTGCCAAAGTGATAGAAAATAGCCGCTGATCTTTTGGGAATTTGGAAACTGAATACAATAAATAAAGTGATACGTTTTATATGCTTTTATGAGGTCATGCGTCCTCTCCAATGTGTTCGGCGGATACGTCATTAGCGCCTAGTCTCCAAGTCGCGAGCTATGATCAAACAAGGAAGTGATGGCGGCGTGTCGGCTGAAACAGGTGACTGAGAACACGTGCATGTTTTCATCCCATATTTGATTATGGGACTGCCGCCGAAAACAGTTCTGCCCTGTTTCCTTTCTCCACTCACCCCTCTCCACTCAACACGTGTTGCTAACAGTATACAAAAGTACTGCCTCACATCACTTTGTCGATTGTTTTGGACAAGCGGAGCAAAGGTTTCCTCTGTATTGTGTTGGACAAGCAGAGCAAAGGTTTCCTCTGTATTGTTTTAGTGAAGCGGGAGCAAAGGTTTCCTCTGTATTGTTTTGGACAAGCGGAGCAAAGATATCCTCTGTATTGTTTTGGACAAGCGGAGCAAAGGTTTCCTCTGTATTGTGTTGGACAAGCGGAGCAAAGGTTTCCTCTGTATTGTGTTGGACAAGCGGAGCAAAAGGTTTCCTCTGTATTGTGTTGGACAAGCGGAGCAAAGGTTTCTTCTGTATTGTTTTGGACAAGCGGAGCAAAGGTTTTCTTCTGTATTGTTTTAGTGAAGCGGAGCAAAGATATCCTCTGTGTTGTCTTAGACGAGCGGAGCAAAGATAGCCATTGTATTGTTTAGACGAGTGGAGCAAAGATATCCATTGTATTGTTTTAGACACGCGGAGCAAAGATATCCTCTGTATTGTTTTAGACGAGTGGAGCAAAGATGTCTATTGTGTTGTTTTAGACAAGTGGAACAAAGATATCCTGTGTATTGTTTTAGACAAGTGGAGGAAAGATAGCCTCTGTACTGTTCTAGACAAATGGAGCAAAGATATCTTCTGTATTGTTATAGACAAGTGGAGTAAAGATATCCTTTGTATTGTTTTAGACACGTGGAGCTAAGATATCCTGACAAGTGGAGCAAAGATATCTTCTGTATTGTTTTAGATATGTGGAGCAAAGATATTCTCTGTGTCTTGTACACAAGTGGAGCAAAGATATCCTCTGTATTGTTTTAGACAAGTGGAGCAAAGATATCCTCCGTGTTGTTTTAGACAAGTGGAGCAATTTTAGACAAGTGGAGCAAAGATATCCCCTGTATTGTTTTAGACAAATAGAGTAAAGATATCCTCTGTATTGTTTTAGGCAAATAGAGCATAGACATCCTCTGGATTGTTTTAGACAAGTGGAGCAATTTTAGACAATGGAGCAAAGATATCCTCTGTATTGTTTTAGAAATGGAGCAAGGGTAATCCTCTCTATATAACACTGATTTAGATGTATGTTTCATACTCCTTTTTTTTTCTTTACTGTCTCCACTTTTTCATGATTCACGAGGTAAATATGTGTGTGTGTGTGTGTGTGTGTGTGTGTGTGTGTGTGTGTGTGTGAGAGAGAGAGAGAGAGAGAGAGAGAGAGAGAGAGAGAGAGAGAGAGAGAGAGAGAGAGAGAATAAATTCATGGAAAGAATTGCAAGTTGAAGTACATCCCCAGAGATTATGTGCGTTGATGGACCCTCTGCAAGACAAAATGTGAACTCATGTCATTTCCAAAATGCTTGCTAATGGTGTGTAGTCATGGTATATAGGCAAAAAAAAAAAAAAACAGGGTAGCTGACGCATTTGTGTATATAAAAATAATATCATGATATCATCACATGAAACCAGGTGTGTCTTTATCATGCTTTCATGAGTCGGACAAACACAGTATTCAGCCTCTTTTCCTGTTGTTGATTTCTATTTGTCTGTCTGTCTTTTTTTTCTTCTTTGTTCCCCGGCTAGAATTCTCAGTTCGCCATAGATAAGACGTTCTTGTACATGTAACCGTTTTAAATACTCGCCAATAAGGTACCAAAATTACACCTTAGGGGATGACGTCAAAACACGACACCAGTGTGCATATGCTGTTTTTGTTTGTTTGTTTTTTTTTTTTCCCATCCACTCCACCTGCACCTGGAGGCCTACTCTTTTTCGTGGAGCGGGACAAGATTAAACGTACGTGCAAGATTGCCTGTCTCTGCATGTGATTGATGCCTGCGGGATTTCAGTACCAAGTCTCATCTGAACAAGGACTGAGTGGTGACTGAGTCTCTAAGATATGAATCCCAAAGAGAATGCCAATTCGGTCTCCACAGATATTAGTCCCAAAGAGAATGCCAATTCCGGTCTCCACAGATATTAGTCCCAAAGAGAATGCCAATTCCGGTCTCTACAGATGTTAATAATCCCGAAAGGAATGCCAATTTCGGTCTCCACAGATGGTAATCCCAAAGAGAATGCCAATTCCGGTCTCCACAGATGTTAATCCCAAAGACAATGCCAATTCCAACGTGGATGTCCTGAGTGGGAATGGAACCCTGAACATTAGAACAAGTATCTGACGCGTCTTCGACCAAACTCGTTGTTTTCAAACTCATCAAAAACATTCTCGGGAACACCTCTTTGTTAGAAACGTAATCTCCCAAAGTTTTAATCAGTGCAGTCAAGCAAAACAAACCAATTACTTCCCTGTTACTCTTGCGGAACGGCTACATAAGCCAAAAAAGAAAGAAAGAAAGAAAGAAAAATCAGTTAAGACCTAATTAATGGAAAACAAAGCAAAGTGCTTGAGTTTGATTTTCGCTTATAAGTTCTATCTTTAAATGCTATGTCCACTTATCAGTGCTTCAGACATTACCGTGTGTATTTGAGAACAACACGAGACCCTTGCTCAGAACGATACAATAACGTTGAGGACATCATTATTATTATTATCATTATTATTATTATTATTATTTTTTTTTGTTCGCTCAGGTTGTACAGCAAACTATCAGCAGTTCTGTGGGCAAGTTGTAATAGTTTGGACCTTTGTTTTTAATTCTGTCTGTTGCTTGATCGAGCAATGATGAATCTATGTTAGATAGAGAGGTTCGTTTTGCCTACCAGTGTATGTAAGCCCACTACTTTGCCTTATGAGTTTTTATGGGTGGGTGAAGTGTCTGCATCATCAGGCAAAAAATATAGTGTGTGTGTGTGTGTGTGTGTGTGTGTGTGTGTGATGTAGTGAAGACGACATGTGTTCAGACAGAGTGATGGAGAAAGACAGACGCAGTGTGAGGGTGGTGGTGGTTGGGGCAGGAATGTCAGGACTCAGCACGGCTCGCCATCTCCTGCAGGCAGGATTTCCCAATGTCACCCTCCTAGAGGCTTCAGACAGGTCGGTCACAGTGTCTTGTGTGTGTTGACCACTTGTTAATGCGTAGTGTGCCGGTGCGTCAGCGAGTGATCCAAGCCTAGAAAAGAGCTTCGATCCAAAAGACGATCACCACAACCCACAGACTTTCTCAGCAAACGTCAGAGGAAAAGACGGCTGCTACAGCGTTCATATTTATAGTGTCCCCCCCCCCCTCCCTGCCCAACCCCCACCCCCCTGCTAGCCGCCCCCCCCCCCCCCCCATCCCCCCCCCCCCCCCACACACACACACAAACACACACGCACGTGCGCGCGCGCGCACTTTCCCACGGCCCGAAACATTACCCAGGTTGAATAAGATCTGTCGGCTGAATCACGTACTTGCCTTGAACGTGCCCATGTGTGCTGCCTATCTTTGCCTGCTGCATTGTGATTTGAGTTTTAATTTATTGTCTTGCACTGTGCTGCATTAGATAGGATTGGATTAGTCTGGATTGGATTGAAGACCTACAGTTCAACATAGCAGCAGATCTCCCAGTGTGAAGTTCGGACTAATTTTCCTACGGTACTTCACTTTAGATAATCCTAAATCTTCTTTGCGTGTAGGAATAGTAATGGCACGTAGCTCTCTCTCTCTCTCTCTCTCTCTCTCTCTCTCTCTCTCTCTCTCTCTCTCTGTGTAAGGTGAATATTCAGACAGAAATAAGTAAGGTGTGTATATGAGATGAATATTAAGGCAACAATCTTTTCCCACAGGGACAAATTTAATATGACTCAAGCTTTCACCTAAGACTGCTTCAGAAAGAAATATCTTTATATTGGTAGTGCGCTTGCTTACACATATACATTGCATGAGTACGTGAGAGATCTTTTACATTACATATTATTTGCCTGCACAGGCATGTTCAGTCATTTACAATGGCAAATTCTATCGAAGCAGTAGCAACAATCACTTTGGGAAAGTAAGTAAACGGTATGTTGATTATGATCTTATAATAACATACATGTGGATGGGCGTCGATAACACATATTTTCTGCATTTTTCTGCGT
>JADBJO010000044.1:355000-400000 GCA_016801955.1 Conus betulinus | reverse complement strand
GTAAAACCTCCACACCACCCAACACTTGGGTGGTCACAGGTGGTTGTGATGTGAGAGTCAAACCTCCACACCACCCAACACTTGGTGGTCACAGGTGGGTAATGACGTAAGAATGATACCTACACATTACTCAGCACTTAGATGGTCACAGGCGGTGGTAACGTAAAAGTCAAACCTCTTACCTACCTACACTTGGGGTGGTCACAGGTGGTTGGGATGATATGAGGATACAGCCCCACACTACCCATCACTTCCGGCAGTTGGGTGCCCACAAGTTGGGCTGAGGTGTGAGGGTAAATTTCTGTAATATTCATCACTCCCTGCTCTTGGATGGCCTGCAGGTAGTGGTGACCTGAATTCACACAATCATGTGCTATTCCTGCGCAGTATCATGAAATGGCATTATCAGTCATTTGAACTAACTGTGAAAGTCACATACGCACACACAAATGTTTGCTGTCAAGTCATTTTCTTTAGAACTATGGCTGCCACACATCCTTTTTTTTTTTCCTCTTGTGCTTGATTTCTAATTGCAGTTTTTCATTTCATGCTGTATGTAATTTCATAGTTGAGTCATTAAAAGTCAGAGAAAACTGTGAAACTGAAGTCTTCAACGAAAAGTTGTGAGATTTTGTTATGTGAATTGTTTTTTAGTTAGAAATGTTGATATGCCCGATTCATTAAAGACAGGTATATGGAGAGACAGCCAGCCAGCCAGAATAGATAGATAGATAGATAGATAGATAGGTAGCTAGATAGATAGATAGATGGATAGATAGATAGATAGATAGATAGATAGATAGATAGATAGATAGATAGATAGATAGATAGATATATATTGAATTGATGAAAAATGGGGCCCGTCATGCTTCTTGTTTGATTTTTTTTATATAAATGGCATTATGTGTTTAGACATTTGCTCTATTTAATAATAAAAAAAATTGCATTGTTACCCCTCTTTCGTATATCTTTAGGTATGTGTGTAACACTTGTATAAAAAAATAAAAAAAAAACATACCCGTTTCATTAAAAACAAAAAGTGATAGCATTACCTGTCTCTCTTGTTTATTTTTTGTGTATAAATGGCACTATGTTTTATATGCATACCACACTGATTAAAAAGTTATTGCATTGCCCTTATCTTTCGTTTACTTTTTTGATAGACAAATGGCACCACGTTTTTTTACATGTTTTATGCACGCACATACGCACGCGCGCGCTTTGTGCTAGCACACACACACACACACACACACACACACACACACACACACACACACACAGACAGACAGACAGACAGACAGACAGACAGACAGACAGACAGACAGACAGACAGACATAACCTTAACTCACGTGTAACAGATTTTGTTAGGCCTTCTTCTTAATGGCCTTCATCCACTCCCTTCATTCTCGTACTGTTGTAATAGATGCTTTTTCTTTCATAGCTGTGATGGGGATCTTGGGTTCGCACTTTTTTCTGGTAAATGCATGACGAACAATGAAATGAAACTAACAATTCTTTTAATAATTTTGAAATGAAACGGTCACAGGCATGACTGATGAGAGAAAATCGTAGCTGAAGTCATCACGAGAATATGGTATTCTTTAATATACTAGTCACATAAAGTTAAGCACAGTTTACATGTACCCGCATAATTTCCAAAATATAAAAGCCACGATTTTGAAATTGGGAACAGATTTAATTCATTATCTTGTTCCAACGTACATTGAATTTCATGGGATCGAATGAACGGTTGTTGATTTACAGACAATTAAACAGAGGATGGGTCGAAATCAAAGTTCGCAAAATCTGTTCAGTTCACAAAATCATTTCAATAGTGGGTGTGGCCACCGCCATTGGCGAGACATTCCACGCAGCGACTCCTCATCGAGTTGACCAGTGTTCTGATGACCCTCTGAGGGATTCTCTGCCATTCCAGTTGCAGCATTTGGAAGAGATCCTGGCGGTCTCTGGGAGGTGGATGGTTCTCCTTCACACGTCTCCCCAACTCATCCCACATATGCTCGATGGGATTGAGGTCGGGACTATACGCCGGGAAGATCATCCTGTTGATGCTGGCCTGCACAATGAAGTTTTCGGCCACCCGGGCCTATGTGGCCGAGCATTGTCGTCTTGGAAGACTGCCATGGGTCCTATCCGTTGCATGGTCGGAACAACGAAAGGCGCCAGGATTTCATCCCGATAGCGGATGCCTGTGAGGTTTCCATCAATATGGTAGAGTGGTGTCTTGTGGTGGAGGCTGAAGGCACCCCATACCATAACAGATCCTCCCCCAAAGGCCCTGGTCTGGCGAACAGCTGCATCAATGTAACGTTCACCAACACGCCTCCAAACTCTAGTTCGGCCGTCATTGTGTTCAAGACTAAACCGCGACTCATCTGAAAAGAGGACCTGGGACACTGTTGTTGGTTCCATCTCACATGACGATGGCAGAAAGCTCGGCGAGCCAGCCTATGGGCTGCTAGCAGTCGTGGTCGAACAGCTGGGCGACGACGTGATCTGAGGCCGAAGTGGTGAAGACGGTTTCGTATGGCTTGACGGCTGAGGATGGTGTTATTTGCCATACAAAGCTGCCTTTGGATGCTGGTGGAAGTGGTATCCCGCTGCAAATAGGGCCTGCCTCTCGATGAAACGATCTTCTCTGGGAGTAGTCTGCCTAGGCCGACCTGACCGTGGCCTCTCTTCAAAGCTGTTGGTCGCCCTAAAAAACGCTGATTCAGTCTAACAATAACTGAATGATGCACACCAAGTCGTCGCGCCACTTCAGCCTTTGCAATGCCATCTTGTATCCACGCAATCGCCCTGGTTTTGTCAAAGGTGCTAAGTTTTCTTCGTGGTGGCATGGTGAGAAAAGGGCTGACAGTAACCAACCCCGCGCTTAAACACCAAAAGAAGGGGCATAAAAACTCACTTGAGAGACTGCTCTTGCACGGGAAAAAAAGAATTTTTCATTTTACACATCTTGTGTCGCCAGCAAACTTGATGCAAAACAGGCACAGTTAACGCAACTTTGCACTTTTTATCCCGCGCGGTAACGAGATCACCAAGACCCCCGTGCGCACTACCAGTTGACACAGGCTGGATTACACACTGCTGTGTGTGAGATTCCATCATTGGTTGCCGCATAACAAAAAAAAACAATGTTTTTGAAGGGATGAATCAACCCCCTGTGTGCAAAGGCCTGTGCTTAACTTTATGTGACTAGTATATAATGATCGATGATGATTAGAGAAAATAAAAGCTGAAGTCATCACGAGAATAGGGTATTCTTTAATATAATTATCGATGATGATTAGAGAAAAAAAAGGCTGAAGTCATCACGAGAAAAGGGTATTGTTTAATATAATGATCGATGATATTAAAGAAACTAAAAGCTGAAGTCATCTCGAGAATAGGGTATTCTATAATATAATGATCCACATGCACACAAAATTTGGCATTGGACAGACTGGAGAGGGACCAGTGACAACTGACCAGATCCTTCAAGTCTGTACGACGTATGCAGCATCCAGGAGAAAGTACTGGCCAACACCGACAGCAGTGGAAGCCAAGCTGTACGGCAACCTGGAGGAAGAACTGCGACTGACGGCAGCCTTCATCGAGGACACCGGGCTGTTCATCTCACGGGATGGCGAACGCGGAAGAAGAAGAAGAAATATAATGATCGATGAAGATTTCCATCCTGATGAGACCGCATTGTAGACTTGTATGCGACTCTTACATACTATATCAAAACATCAACCAGGCCCGAGAGATAAACACCTGCAACGTTGGGTCAGGAAATCTTGGCTACACCCTGAGAAAACGTGTGCTTTTGTTCATTCTTATCACTTCTATGAGTCTGTAGCAGACTCAATAATTCTAGGTAAAAATCCACAAGGTTTAAATATGTATCAAATGTAGTTCGGACCAGCAGCCTCCTATTCTAAAATCTAAAACCATAGTAGATGGTGAATTACTAAATTTGTATCGAATTTGGCATAGCTGACTTTTTTTTCTGTTTGAAAGAGATGAACTGCTAGTTCAATGATAACATTTATCCGCAGTCCCATCTGACTGTAAAACTCTTTCCGAGATAGGCACGACCATGAACCTGTGACTATTGTCCATGTCTTCTATCAAAACAACTTTATGCTGTACTTTTCCGCCTCCTTTGGGCATATATTGCCGGATGAAGCCTGTCGAATGAAATAACACTAGTGGTTTATTGACTATGACAAAAGGGTCTAAAATGTATTTCAGTTCAAGAGGGTTATTTCCCCATAAACTGGTCCCAAAAGTCCATGGAAAGGTCAAGGACATTTCATATTCTGTCCGTGACCGGATGGATTTGTCACCTGGCACAAATATGCGTGGAGAGCTGCGAATCTTTTTGCTGCTTATTGTTGGTCTGAACGTTCCAAGACGCCAATTCAGTGCACCAGTCCTAGATTTACACTTCGTCACATTTTTGTTTATTTGTTGTTTCCTTTCATTATTTCACAAAGTAAAGGTAAAAAAAGAAAAAAAAAAAAAGAAATCTGACAGTTTTGGAGTTTAACTCGCTGGTGGTATCCCCCCCCCCCTCTCTCTCTCTGTATATATACAGATCCCCCCCCCCCCCCCCCCCCCCACAGGGGGAGGGGAAAATCATCGAATCAATCGATCGACCAATCAAAAAATCAATCAGTCAATCAATCAATGATTAGATATTTATTGTCCTCATTTAAACACAACAAAGAAATGTGTCTTGCAATCAACCACATGAACAACTAAAACAATCCGTTAAAAACAAAATGAATGATATTCACATTGTATTGTAGTAATGCTCCAGAATTCTCTCTCTTCTTTCATCAGACTCACTGCTCCCCCCCCCCCCCCCCCCTCCTATTTCCCTCTCCCTCTCCCTTTTCAATATTCCTTCTTAACGCGCGCTATACACACACATGCGCTAGTACTTACGCGAGCTAACATGGCATTCATAACATTTTCTGATACACACTCACACACGTTGCGCATGCGCGCGCATATACACGCACGCATGCACGTGCACCATGCACGCACGCGTACGCACGCATGCACGTGCACCATGCACGCACACGTACACACGCACGCACACACACACACACACACACACACACACACACACACACACACACACACACACACACACACTCAAACTCAAACTCACACACACACCGTCAGAGAGAGAGAGAGAGAGAGAGAGAGAGAGAGAGAGAGAGAGAGGAGAGAGAGAGAGAGAGATTCGGAAAACATATTCGTAATAGGCCATGGCACTATACGACATGGACGAGAGAGAGAGAGAGAGAGAGAGAGAGAGAGAGGTGGAGAGAGAGAGAGAGAGAGAGAGAGAGCACGGCATAAAAACCACTTTCTAAGATCAACACTATAGAGCCTGTTGAACAATGTGACACTCTCTATTGTAGAAGAGGTGCAGGATCTTGTTGTTGAGCCCAACCTGTCTCAGCTTCCTCAAGAAGGAAAATCGCTGGCTGGCCTTCTGCGTACGGCTTCGATGTTCAGAGACCAGTCCATCCTGGCTTCAGTGAAAGTGTCGAGGTATTTGTATGACTGGACAATGTCAAGTGGTTGACTTTTGATGACAACAGGATCGATGCTCACTGCTGTCCTCATGACGTGAACCACAAGTTCTTTGATTCGGGTGACGTTGAGGACAAGGAATTTATGGCATATGGTTATATCAGGTTACCAACTCATCATTAGCCTTCCGGTACGATGATTCTAGATGAAACCTGTCGGGAGTGTGTAAGCGGCGAACTTGATCTGAAGTTTACAGTTGCTTCCGCCTCGACAATCCGTCGTGTAGATGGCGAGAAGTGCTGGAAACAGCACACAACTTTGTCAGTGCCTCTGTGTGGTCGTCATGGCATCTGACAACTTACAGGTAATTCAGACACGCTGAGACGTTTGGATCAAGAAACTGAAGATCCTGTGGATGATCACTGGGTTGACTTCACATGTCAGCAGTTTCTTTACTAGAAAATGGGGCTTTGTGTGCTGAAGGCGCCGCTGAAGTCAGGAAGAGGATCCAGGTGATGACCTTAACTTATCCTAGTGTGCGGAGAGGTTGTGCAGGAGGCTCAGGATAGCATGTTCAGTATTGCTATTCCTGATACACGCAAACTGAGGTGGGTCTTGATGTTTCTCTCTTTCTGACTTAAGTACCTTTAGGGACATTTAAATGTGATGGACGTAAGTGCTACTGGTCTGTAGTCCTTCCGGCTTCTTGGCAACCGGGACAATGATGGAGATCTTCCATATGCGTGCAACGATACTCTCATCAAGAGAACTCAGGAAGCCGTGTGTTCACAGAATTCTAGTGCAAGACAGTTGCAGCATTCTGAGTAGTCTGCCCCTGATGTATGGACCTGCTGCACCGCGATCCTTGACCTTCCTCAAAGACGTCTGCACTTCATCCCTGCTGATGAGGTCTGACTGTGAAGGATGACTCAGTACCTTTTCCATAATCCGTGCTTGCTCCATCCTGAAGTCATTCTGGTCTAATCTGGCGTAGAAGGTATTAAAATCGTCGCCAGCTTCTGATCATCGGTGGTTTGGAATGGGGTATTCTTTGGTGTGTAGCCAGTGATCGTGTTAAGATCTCTCCAGTACTGTCTTACCTAATTTTTCCATGAAGTTGTTCTCCATCTTGAAGAACGTGAAGAACTGTTTTTCTTCACAGTCTTTTTAGAGAGAACTCGCTGAGTGGTTACCCCCCCCCCCCCCCCCCCCCCCCCCCCCCGAAATCGCCCTCTTGCATTTTGCATTCTAAGAGGCCTTTCATTCCGGATGTGATCCATGGTTTGTTGTTAGCGAAGATATTCAGAGTCTTGAACTCCAGAACAGTCTCCACGCTCTACGCAGAAAGTAACTTACGAAATCACATGTACAGTCTGGTCCAAGGACTGACCGTTTTTTTTTAGCACACCGTGGGTCTGTACTTCGAAAACTGCCTTTCAGAGCCTCCAGAGACTTACTGGTCCATACTCTCACGTGCTTAGTCCTGGCCTTCTGCTACTTCAGCCTCTGTCTGTACTAGGACAGTAACTGCATCATGTTGTAGGGTGATCTTCCAAGACTTGGGAATTCCCATGAACTATACGCACTACGCATCTTCAGCGTTTCGTAGCAATGGTTAGGCCTACTGGTGCTGGTCATGTGGGTGACGCAGGTAACCTACTGTTGAAATGTGGAAGGGCTCTACTCAGACTACACTGATTGAAGTGTCGAAAAAAAAAAAAAAAAAAAACTGGACTAAGGAGACTGCGAGGGCAATTTATGAACAACCTCTGCCAACACTGAACTTCTTCTTCGTACACTCAAACAGGAACCCCGGAGGCGCTGACGAAGGCTGCTGCACGGCGGAGGCCCTCCAGTGATCCACAGAGCTTTTCGCTCGTCGCAACACTGAACTGGCCTCCTTAATTAGCGTTTGCACACACACACACACACACACACGGAAAGGAGTAAGACAACAGCCGGTCGCAAAACGCGTTGCGTGGCTTCCCGTAATGTGTGTGGTTGGGGGGGGGGGGGGGGGGGGGGGGGGGGGGGGGGGGGGTACGCATATGTGTGTGTTTTAGTGTTTGGGTGTTGGTGCGGGTGAGTTTGTGTTTTTATGTATTGTTTTTATAATCTATGTAATGTTTTATGTCTGTCTTATGGATTTAATGTTTATTTCATGTGTGGCAGCGCGCGCGCGCGCACGCGCGCGTGTGTGTGTATGTGTGTTTGGGGGTGGGTGTGCGTATGGGTGTGCATGTGTATGTGTGTGTGTGTGTGTGTGTGTGTGTGTGTGTGTGCGGGGGGGGGGGGGGGGGGGGGGGGGGGGGGGCAGGGGGAAGTATTAATGTATATATAAATACATAGGCCTATACTAACACAGTCTTTTATATAACGATTTATAATATCTTTTTGTAAGGTCTTATGTACTTGTGAAATGATGTGGAGCAGAAGAAAAATTTCCGATGGACAATTAAGTTGAACGAATTGAATTGGATTTAATGCAAAAGCCGTTATTGGAACAAAAACACTCGGAAAAACAAACAAATCACGACAGCAAAATCAACCATCAACCAACCAAGCGATCATCACACCATCACCCCCATGAAAATGCTGTCTGTCTGATTAGAATTCTTCACAAAGGGTGGATCAGCGAATACCACGAGACAGGAATGAGAAGTGTCGAGCTTTTTCGTCTTTAAAGTGTGAGTCTGCGAGACCCACAATATATGATCGGGGATTCTGAAAGCAAGGATTGTTCAATGACATGTTCCCAACTGAAATTTTCAGTATGACTGATTAATTGTTTTTTCTGTGATTTTTTTTTTCAAGTGACAAACGAATTCGTCTGGTTCATCGGGTAGGCCGAACGTAGTAAGGTTAGTTCCACATACTGACAGGTGAAGGTTTGAACGAAAGTTCGTGACCCCATCCTGAACAAATGACCTTGACTCCTTACTGTACTATTTTTTGGAGAGTGAATGGGATTCATTCTCGAATGGAGGGTTATCAAATGGAGTCACTATGTACAAGAAAAAGATAAACCACAGATGCTGTGAAGCAAGCTGGAATCGACTGGGACCGTTTTTACTCTCAGATCATGACTGACCATTTCAAAGCGCCAAAAACGAATCGACCCAAATCTCATGATTCACAGCTGGTACACCTGACGAACGGCCTTGACATCTTTTCTGTTTGAGTGGCCATGCAGTGAAGTGTGAACATCGACTCGCAAGCCAAGCAATAAATGTATCGTGTAGCCCCACACCAGTCATAAAGGTCAAGTGAACTTGGGACCGATGACTTGATCTCTCATATTTGGCGCGTTCATTCCGAGCCCGTGTGGCAGGTTTACAGGCGTGACTGCCGGAGTGGACAAACAAAAACCAAAAGTTAGGAATATTATTATCAACATGAGCAACGTGGGCGCTGTTGTCAGTGTGAAATGGCTAGCAGACACGCTGGCCTCCGCACCAAAGAATCTGCGCGTTTTGGACGGCACATGGCATCTTCCGAGCATGAAGCGAAATGCAAACGAAGAGTACACACGCGAGCATATCCCTGGCGCACTGTTTTTCGACATAAATGCTTGCAGTGACCAGAATGCCAAAAACCTTGCTGCCATGCTGCCAAAACCAGCCGAATTCGAAGCTTACGTCAGCAAACTGGGAATTAACAACAACACTCAGATCATTGTCTATGATAATCACGATAAATTACCTCTCTTTTCCGCGCAAAGGGTTTGGTGGACCTTTCGCGTGTTTGGTCACGAAAATGTATCCGTGTTGGATGGAGGGTTGCGTAAATGGCGCAGTATTACCAACCAGTTGTCGGACACTTTACCGAAGATTGAGGCAGAGCAGTTCACAGCCCGCTACAACCCTAAGTTGGTGAAGAGTTTTGAAGAGATCGAGACCAACCAGTTCCAAGAGAAGAAGTTTTCTCTAATTGACGCAAGACCCGTGGACCACTTTCAAGGAACAGCGCCGAATCCAAGACCCGGTATATTTTTCAGTGTGTGGCCTGTGGTATGTGTCATTATGTGATTACTTGTGTGTACAGTTCCACCCAGTGAAGACGTGACTAAGATAAACACAAGAGGACACACACAAATGTATGCAATGCATATATATTTGCTCGTGTAAGAATTCATTTTACTCATTCATTGTTATGCAAATGGATTTGGTTATCTATTCAGTCTCAAATTATCATAAATAGAATTATATTTGTGCGGATGGAGAGTGCAAGTATAAACAAATGAGAATATAGCTACAGTTCTTAGCAGCTGGTGTGGACAAAGGTGGCAATAGAGGACGGTGGGGGTTACGAAGAGAAACTTAATTCTGAATACATGAAGGTGACTTAAGAAGATGAATATATATACATTTCTTAGTCTATGTGTGTGGTGACTGTGTTTGTGTGTTGTAGTACCGAACCAGTACATGATTTGACCCTTAATCACAATATGTTGGTATCATATAGGTCCAACCCTACATGAACCTCTCTTGTTGGATCAAACCCACTACATATAAAAAAAAAGTCCTCTGTTTGGTCATCCAGCATAGGTTGGTTTAACTCAATATGAGACAGTACTGTATATTGGCTTGAACCAGCTGCCATGGCAAAGTGGTTAGCGTCGCGGACTCCCGGCTAGGAGGTCGTGGGTTCAAATCCCATCAGAGTCATGTGGGTTTTTCTGCCCCGACCAGCTCCTACCCAGAGTTGAGTTTGCTTCGGACTCAGTTGGGAAGACTGGGACCACACAGTCAAGTTTCATCCACTTAATGGATATGTTTCTGAGAGTGTTGCTCAAATTTCCAGACCAACACTGCAGGTGCCTGTATCTATTGGGCCTGGTTGACACCGGGATATACTATGAAAGGAAGCGTAGAGTACAGCCCTGTCATGTAGTCTCAGACCGAAATGGAAATCTGTAGCATCATTTAAATCATCCTCATTCTCATCGATCACAAGAAAAAAAAAATGTCTCAAATTCTGTGGCCCTTCATGCCCTGCTCTCATGATGACCTCAATTTCAATGTCCTCTCAACGTCTATGGTCTTAGTTTGGTTCCATTGGGGTCACCAATACTGGCGAGTCCATGGTGCTGTCGCTGGATGGATGTGGTGGTGCCCTCCGGACAGAGAGCTCACTCACGCCGGCTCCGCGACAGAGCAATTATTGTCATCAGTAGGGGGCTTAGTAAGTGGTGTCCTGCGCATGTTAGGCGCCACTGAACACCACGAAGTGACTCGGCAGCAGTGCAGTGTCTCCTCCGGTGGGTTGCCTCTTGACGGCTTGACATTGACTGATCCCTGTGGATTTCTGGTGCCGGGGGGCTGCAGCGGGGCTGACTGGGCTGTGGCTGTGGACGGGGTGTTGGAATGAGCGGTGTGGGTGCACTGCCTCTAAGGTGGTGCAGAGGTTGGGACTGCAAAAAAAAAAAAAAAAAAAAAATGTTGGCTTGATGTTGCTTAGGTCAGCATAGTCAGAGTCAACTAATAAGAAATCTTTTTTTTTTTTTTTTTTTTTTTAACTTACTTAGCCAGCTATTGTCATTTTGTACAAGTGTCTTTCTCTTCCAAGTAAATACTGGTACATCTAAGTTCAACTTGCTGTACAGAGAGAGAGGGGGGTGTGTGTGTGTGTGTGTGTGTGTGTGTGTGTGTGTGTGTGTCTCAAAAGTGTGTATATATATATATATATATATAGAATACTACTAAAACGCCCTAATAAAATTCTTAAAGTGCTCAACCCCTTGGGGAGCAACATCTGTTAAAAATAGTATGGTATGATAGATTTTAAACTTCCTTTTATCATACTATTTTTTTTACAAATATATATAAAATATATAAATAATAGTGTTGCTAACCAACAGTAATTTTTAAAAAGTGCTCCATATATATATATATATATATATATATATATATATATATATATATATATAATGCTGAACAATTAAGTAGTGGGGGAAAACAAGTGCAGGCTAACAATTCTTCAGTCATTATAATAATGACTTCGCAAAGATTTGAACTTTTAGAGAAAAAAAAAAATTTGAAGATGAAGAAAATGGAGGAAATGTATTATAAATATGAGAAACCCTTCACTTGCTGCCTGAGGGAACCATCGTGATTCCTTCTGAAAGCAGATCTATTTGTATTGCCTGCTCCTAGGCCTTTCGTCCGCTGAATTGGACTCATCAGGGAGACACAGCTGATTGTGTCTGCACTCGTGGTGTCAAATAGAGACACACCACGGTCCATAATTCTCCATGTATATATATGTGTATATATATATATATATATACACACACACACACATATATATATATGTGTGTGTGTGTATTTGCGTGTGGTGTGTGAATTTTATCTTACTCCATTTAGAGAGAGGTGAAACATAGATTTAATATGTACGCTAAGAGAGGGAAAGAGGGAGAAGCAGAGGGATGGGGGTAAGGGCACTGGGGAAGAGAGAGACATACATATCATGGGGAAAGAAAACAAATGTCAAAAGAAGAATAAATATTTTGTATTCTTTGCTGTGGCTGGAAAGAAGAGAAGGGAGAGGGGTGTGTCAGAAAATGAATATTGTTTCTGAATGAAAGGAAACTTGTTCTGAAAAAGAGAGAGTGAGAGCATGTGGGCGTGGCAAGGGGGAGTGAAAGAAAAAACAAATGTCAGAAAAAGACTGTGTGAAATTACCTTGCTCCTGCTGGAAAGAAAGGGGACGTGGGCATCAGAAATAAACTAAACTCTGTATATGCAGTTAACTTGGTCTGCACAGAACAAGTGAGACAGACAAGACAGACAGAGTGAGAGAGAGAGAGAGATTTTATGAAACGATCTTGCTATGATTGGAAAGAAGGGAGATGGGGAGGGGTTATCAGAAATATTCTATTTTACCCGATATTGTTTGCATGTAATGAACATAGAGACAGAGACAGATAGAGATAGGGGAGGGGGTTGAAAGTGTCAGTCAAAAAGAGAATAACCATGGAACATGACATTACCTTGAACTGGGCAGGTGGGGGGGGGGGGGGGAGGAGGGGGGGAAATAAGGCTAGTGTGGGAAACGTTAATATGAGGTTAACTTGGTCTGAGCAGGTGACAAGAAACTAGTTTTGTCAACTTGTCCTGTACATTTACTGTCCAGTATTCAATGTTTTTTTTTTTGTATATATAATATCTTGTGATGAATGAGCCTTTAGGATTTCTAACCGAAGGAATACATACACTGTATCTTGTTTCAAATATTACAGAGATGTTGGTTCTTTTTGGAGATATTTGCTTAGATGCACAAACACTTCTGAGGTAGGGAGGCCTCGTGAAAATCACATTAATACCATCTTGAATTATGATCATCATGGCATGTATGTATGTGACTGTCTTTTAACCTGTCATTACACACACACAAAAACTTTTGTGTGAAGACATAAGAAAAATGACTACAAATTATGATATTCCTACTGAATCCTCATTGCCCATCCCTGTTATTATCATTGTTATAATCATTATTAAGAATGCTAGTATAGCGCCTTCTCTCAGCTAGAAACCAAGCTCTAAGTGCTTTACATTCACATTGTTGTTTACACGACAAGCTGCCTGCCTGGGTATTGCTGACTTAAGAGCTACCTGCCAGTGCTTCATTCAGTTGTTTCCTATGCCATTCAGTCAACATCGTTCACTCGTTTCCCTCCCTTTATCCTTTCAGTTTTTCACATAGGGTGCATTCCATGTGTTACATGTTATCCATACCAATAACCAAACTGGACTTCATATCCTAAAGTTGGTAATGGGATTTTACATGTGTGCAAGATATTATGTGTGTGTTTTTCATGTGGAACCTTGGTTTATTATCTCATTCAAGGGACTTTTTGTGAATGGAGTCAGAACCAATGTTGAAGCAAAAAATCCCCCTGTACCGAAATGGCCATGTGGAGATATTGAGCCCCCAACCCCAGGATCACCAAGATTATGAGTCTGGAGCTCAACTAACTGAGCTACACTGTCACATATGGGGTCAACCCAGTAGTGGACAGCTGTTTCCGCACATATTGGCCCCAAAGAGCATGCTCATAATGGGTTGTACCAGTATGTCATTCACATATGAGTTTAACCCGGCATGTATTGGGTCAAAGCACTTACTGGTTCGCAGCATTGTGACTATATGAGTGCGATTTTGTCGAAATTAAAGAGGCTAGTGTTCCCCATCTTCTAACTGAAGATCCGTAGGACCCAGATTCGAGAGAAAAATGTTGGGTCCTTGAGCCAAATGTAACAATAGTAATTGAAAGCTTGTACTGCTTACTCAGTTATGATTACCAGCATTGTCTGTGTGCGTGTGTGTGTGTGTGTGTGTGTGCGTGCATGCATGCGTGCGTGTGCATGTGTGTGTCTACATTTGTGTGTGCCACTCATAATTTTATATATTGCTGTTATCAAACTTACAAACATTTTCTGCATGTACAAATGAGACTTCAGGCCTGTCATTGTTGAAATTGATTCACAAGTAAAACAATTATAGCAACAACAACAACAACAACAACAAGGGAAAAGAAAAGAAAAGAGAAAAAAAGGTGGTGGTTAGAGAGCAGAACACATGTTTATAAGACCCTGTGCTGGAAAACCTGCGAGTCCTTTGAACTTTCTGTTCATGATAGATGCACAGTTCAACATATGAGGAATACCGTGAGGCCTAGACTATGCTGCCATCAGCTTGATGTATGTAAAAAGCAGACATTGCATCATGGTGTTTGATCTGTGCCAACACCCATTAGACCATGATGTGTTTGATGGTTGCAGATATCAAGCCAGGCTGTATCCCCGGCTCTCTCAACCCTGCCCCTCACACAGTTGATGGACCTGGATCAGCAGACACTCAAGAGCAAAGAAGAGTTGTTAAAGATCTTCCAGGAATTGCCTGTCGACCTGAACAAACCTATGGCTGCCACCTGTGGATCAGGTAGGAGGAACTAGTATACAGCTTATCATAGCTTGCGTCATAAAACATACCATCTGTATCTAGATCAGTGTTTCATGAATAAAGCCATTAAAGTAGATCATGAATGTATACTGTATAGTAAAACAAGAAGTAGGGGTAGATCAGGATTAAAAAAAAAAATCTAAAAAATGCCAAACCTGATTTTACCTATGTGAGGTACTTTAGGAGGAGGGGAGAGGGGAAGAATTTGTGCATATCATCAGCTCCTCATAAGCAGCATGGCTCCAGATTTGAACTATCATGTAGTCACATTCACTATTGACCACTTTCATTTTGCACAAAAAATATAGGCGAAATGCCCTGTTGTTTAGGTGATGAAAAACATGAGTTGTAACATCAGTCTTTATATTGTGAAATATATCTTTTTTGGATCTGAAATGGGTTAAATAATGACCATTCAGTTACATTTGAAATTGAAGAGCATAAACACAGTGCGATTTTTGTGTGTGATCCTGAACAAGTGCTGCTATGCTGAACATTTCTCATTTTCATTCATCTGTTTTATTTTTGTGTGTGGTAACTTACAAATTGAAGCCTTGCAGTGCCAAATAAAAGGGCAGCAGAACTATAAACTGCCTTAAATGTATTAAGGAGTATTAGATTTCATTTTCACATATCAGTGCTAATGCTGTTATGGACCAGTTTTAGTGAAATATTTATTTACAAGTTAACTAAAAGTTCTTGGCTGGAAAGATTTAATTAATATGTGTTAGGAGAGATCCAGGTTTGCAACTTGAAGTTTTTGTCTTTCTCATCCCTAATACAAACTTCAGGAGAAAAAAAAAATCAAAATTCCTTGGTCCCTTAGGCCTTGCTTTCATGCTTGTATACATTCCTTTAAGGGATTTAGAGTTCAGCTATGGTAATTTTAAACATGATTTTGACATTTGAGGAGAAACAGCTGTACAAAAATCTCACCAAATTGCAGCTTAGATTTTGTAGTGCTTGAGACTTTTCGGTCCATGATCAGTTGCTGTGCATTCAGGCATTTCAATGAGCAGACAGTGTGACAATTTCATATTCAGGCAGGTAGTAAGTTGGCTTTGGGCAACAGCAATGTTTTTCTATTGTTTATTTGTTTGTGAGAGCTGGAAGGTTCTGAAGTCATTCTCTAAATATAGTTTAGCATCAAAATACTGGCAAGGTTGACCAGTTTATTGGCTCTGTTTGGCCACATTTTCTTGTTTAACACAATAGTAAGACACTTTATGCAAATGAGTAGAGGCAAAGCTCTCTTTCTTTCTTTTACCCTATGACCAAATAACAAGACGCACAGGATTTTGCTCTCACTCTCTTTACCATTTTCAACTGTCAGAGCACAGTTGTTTCATTCATTTATTGACCTAATTACTATGATGTTTTTTATGGTGAGTATACTAAGACAGCAGATATGATGAAAAGTGAAGTTTGCCAGATCAGCTTGTATTTGGCAGTGCATTTCCAAACACTTCTGCATGAGCATTATATGTGTATATGTAAGTGTGTTGGTATATGACATACTCGAGTCATAGTCATATACAAGAAGAGGAGACTGCAGATGTGTATGTTGGGATTATTACTTCCTCCCCCTCCCCTCCCCCATTTATGGATAGTTTCCACTTCAAAATCTGTCATTCCACAGCAAGATCCATAACCATACAGGCCCCTGTGCACCCCAGTCACCCATTGCAAACAGGCAAGTAGACAGGCACATAAATAAAGCTCCCCCCCCCCCCCCCCCCAAACACACACACACACACACATATTTACACTCAGAAATATTGACTTAGCTGTCATCGTGCCAGACAGTGTTAGCCAGGCACCCTAGGCCTGACCATAGCTATAGGAAGGGGTACCACTTTTCAGGCTTAGCCTGGAAATCTGGTCCCTTGAAAAAGAAATCTGAAAATCAATCTTTCAGGTTTGTCCATTTCAGGCTTGGGAAGAATTCCCTCAGGCTTTTCTGGCACCAGGGGTGCTACTTTTCAGGCTCAGGCCAAGAGTCACCTTTGGATTCACCATTAGTGGCAAACTGCTCACAATTTGATCCTTTTGTGGGCCCAGGTTTTTGCAGCTCTGAGAACAGTTGACTAGGGCAGAGCAAAACAGCTATTCTCATTTGGATTGGTCAAAACTTTGTTTTCATCATCATCAGGACCATCTTTCCTTTTGCGATTTTGGCTCTGTAGTCTGTAGTGTGAGTAAAGTATTGGACAGTTTAAATTAGCATTAAAAAAATGGAAGTGGCCATGGTTTGATGACTATAATGATCAAGAGATTATGATTAAATCTTGAGGGAAAAAAAATGCAGACGTGTTCTCCTTATTTTTGGTGTCTCATCTGCTCCTTTTATTCAGTTATTTGTACTTGGAGGAAAAATTCACAATTGTACCCAGCCATACAGAGGCAATTTTTTTTCGTTTTTGTGCTCATGTTTGCCTTAAAATGACTTCAGTTTCTCTTTCAATTGTCGGGATTTTGTTCAACATCAGGGGCAGATGCTGCCAACAGGGATGCTGTCCCTGCACCCCACCAGGGACCTGGGCAGCCTCTGGACCCATGCTTTTTATTCTAAATTTTTTTTTTTCAAATCATGATTTGCAGATTTGACCACAGTACATATGTGTAGTCCTTATACAGTGATATTTCCCAGATGAAACTGATGTTTATTCTGATTTGTTATTTGTGCGTTTTGTTTATTCTTTCTTCCCCTGAAGGCATCGCAGCATGCATGGTGGCACTGGCAGCCTACGTCTGTGGCAACAAAGATGTGGCCGTGTATGATGGAGCCTGGACAGAGTGGTACCAGAGAGCCAAGCCTGACCAGATGAAAAACGTCCCCGAAGACCAATAAGTGTCAGGACTAGCAACACAAGACAGACTTGCCAATACTAACTTTTGTACTCAGTTGACTAATCTACCCTACCATTGTTTCAGTATTGTTTTTTTTTTTTCTCTCCCTCTTTTTTGTGTGTGTTTAATTCAAATGTATACAAAGACCACCTGCGTGTTGAAGTAACTAATCAGAGCTTGTTTACTTGTATGTGTCTTTCTTATGGGAACTTTTCCATGCAAGCTGTTTTCATTTGTGAATAGTTTCCATTTTGTGTCTGGCTTATGTTCAAAGCTCTAAGAGCTATGAATCCTTGAATTCTGAATGTGGTGACAGTGGTTCTTAATGAGCACCATTATCACCTGAACATTCTGTGGTCAGCTGATAGATTTGCATGTTGACACACCATACCTGTTCTCTGAAGTGCATCTGTTACGATGAGAAGGGTGCAATATAGCAGTTTGATTAGCTCATGCTCTCAGATAGCCATGAACGATGAGGGAACAAGACTGTAGTTTTGGAAGTTTACGTGAATTCCCTGTGTAAGGTTTGACCCATAGGGTGATAGGGGTAGTAAACTGTTGTAGGTTCACCATGTTAATGGCTTGGCATTATGGAGTGTGGAGCATAAGCCTTTCACTCCTCTGCCTCGTTAGCATATGGACACATCCAAGTACGATGTTTCAGTGTATTAGATTATCACTGGCTTTGGTTTCTGTGGAACAGTTCTGATACTGGTTCTTGAGTGACCATAGTTGGTGTTGGGACTGGTCTGTAAAATTCCTAGCATTATCGGTGTTCTAGTGTGTTTTGGTATTATAATGGGACTTTGTTGAATTATCAAAATCTATCAAGAAACCATAAATACCTCTGTTACTTACAATTTAAATTCTGCAGAGTATGTTTGAACATAAGAATGCATGGAAAAGTGGGCTGAAATATTGGTTCGTGTATGAAGTGCTTTTTCCATCATCCTGTTTGCTGTTTGTTTGGGGAGGATTTCTTGTGTGAAGAAAACATACGAAAAGGTATGAATGTTGTTCATATTTTATGTTTTGTTTAGATTCTTTTGTATGACAGATTTTGTTTTATGCATTTACCACCCTTGTGGGAACCAGCTATAACAGTTTCTATGGTTTGCTCAAATGCAATACTCATTTTAGCACATAAATTCATAATGAATGCATTACATGTGACAGAATGCTAGAAAAGCCCAGCATTTTCTTGAAAAATATGAACACCTTTACAGGTAATCATGAACAAGTCATGTTGATCACGGATGTCTCTTGTTAACAGCTTTACCATGTGCATTTCCATATTGGAGACAAATAAATTATTGCTTGTAAATATAACACATGAAATGTGATGCTTTCAGAAACAGCAAAATCTTCCATATTTATTTGAAATTATTAAAAAAAAAAAAAGTTTTGGGCATAATTATTATTTTTTTTTCTTAGAAACTACCCAAATCTCACTCTGCCTCATTTACCATGACAGTATAATAACACTGTTCATGATTGTGTAAAGGACTACTTGGTCTTGCCAAAACACAGTACATCATGATCTGCTTGATGGTATTTCTCAAAATTACAGCTGCCCAATGTGTTTTTCCTAAACTCTTGTTCTTGTTAATCTCAATGATCTCTCAATGTTTTGAATGAAATGTACATGTTTTGTCATGTAATGTTTACGTTTAAAAAAAAAAAATTCTTTGAAGAGTGTTAAACTGTTGATATATAATTCTTGAAGAAGGTGGACTGGTGCCTATCCTGTTTGGTGTGCTGGATTTGATTACAGCCCATTATTTACAACACTAATTTGTACATGCCCTGACCTTCCTTTTTTTTCCTTTTTTTTTTTTTGGGGGGGGGGTTATCATTTAGTGTCCCTTTCAATCTCTGAAATATTTTAGTCTTCTGCATGCATGAATAACATCTTTTTTTATTTTTTTAATGATATTTCAACTGTATTTTATGAGAATTTCTTTGGCTATGCAAAGCAAGTTCTGTTCTGTTTAATTAACTGTATTTTCTGAGAATTTCGTTGGCTATGCAAAGCAAGTTTAACTGTTTTATTTAGTGAACACTGTTACTTTTGACTAATGATATCTTTAAAATGCATTTTTTGGCATTTGTATAATGAGTCATTCTTTGCTTCTGGTCACTATTGGGGGGTGACTCTATTTCTCAGGCTTAAAAAAGAAACTTGCCGCTCTCAGACTATATTTCTAAAATGAAACTGTTCTTATAGTTTTGAAGAAACGACACCATCAAGTAAAACTTTGGTAGTTTCCGTGATTTTTAGTAATGTTAATTGAAACATCAAAAATGCCTTCAAAATGGGGTCCAAAAAGGGGACCGAGACATGTTGCCCAAAACAATGGCTTCATACAATGCATGACAACTGTTAAAACTTTTCTTGAGTGTATGCTGTGTGGTAAAAGTGTTTTTTCTGCGCTATGGTAGTCAAAATTTTCGTACCACTTTTTTTGGTTTTCATAACATCATTAATTTACAACCGTCACCTGCGCTACCTTTCGTGTCACACATTCCTATCGTCAATTGCTGTCGCCAGTACAGCATGTAACATCATAGAGCGAAAGGCAGACTGGTAAATGCATGGAGTCGATAGAAAAGAATATATATGAAAGAATGATTCAGCAAATAAATGCTAAAACAGTTGAAAAGTAAACATTCGGAAATTTTGTGTCGCGTGTGAAACGCAGGTAACGCTCCAACATTTGAAAACCCCACTGTGACAACAAAGCTAAAAATATAATACACAGATGACGTCACATAAACGGTTCATGATTCAGCACAAACCCGTTACGTTTCACACAGAAACAGCTACGCAAAAGTTTGTGGGACACAAAAAATGAAGTGACGCGTCACGCTTCTTTCTCCGAGTGAAACATGGTGATGCCAGTGCGGGATTTTCCAGTTTTGGCCAATATCATCACGGAAGAACCAATTTCAACTCAAATATTTGCTTTCAACTGCATGAAGGTGAGTGATTAATGTTTCTTGATCATTATTCCTTCATTTTACTGTCATGAATTAGATGAAAGTTGTCTTGATCTTTTAAAATCGGTACTTGATCGGCAAAGCTCGACCGGTTGTTTGCTCCAACACATGGCGTCAAGTGTAACACAGTTCGACATTTTATCAAATTCATTGTTTCCGCAGCATGGTAGCTATGTATGAATGCATGGATATGTCAGTTATTTGAGAAATTGTTGTGACTGTTGCTTCAAAGTTGATGATTATGACGTAAAATACCAAAATCGCATTTAACACAACCTTGTTACACATGACACGAAATTTTGATTAATCATCGTGTCACAGTGTAACTGTGTGAATCCGCTTTCGTGTCGAATGAAGCGCTGGTAACATATTATGTTTTAATTGTTGCATAGGTGTGTAAAACTTGATGCGCTTGTAATTGAATTTATTCTATGTGTTAATTTACGCGGGGGCGCCAAAAAAAGTCACAGCCAAGTGATGAAATGTGGCTGAATTCAGCATTCATAGTTACCGTCACCTACATTACACTTGACACAAAATCTTTGTGTCTCATGAAACTGTTGTTCAGTTTAGATAAGTGCACCTATCTTCATTTCTGCAAAAATATATCATCATTATAATGATCATTGTACATTATTCATTTTATTTAATAGTTTTTTTTAATATATATATATTTCTGGTTATTTTTCTGTGTAAATTAGAGAAAAGCTTATTACCATAACCATGTTACAGGTTGACACCAATCTGCTTGTGCCACTGCCAGTGTACTGAACCGAGCCTGGGAACCACTTCCAGTTTCAGCATGAGCGGTTCGTTAAAACATTATTTTTAAGAAATTATTTTACCACTACTGTGATTACCTCCTCCTCCCCCTCACCTCCCCCTCCTCCTCCCCCCCTCCCCACACATCCCCCCCCCCTCCTCCTCCTCAGTCCCCAGAAAGAAAGGAAATCCTATACCCCTTTGTAAAGTGCTGTTTTTTTTTTTTGTTTTTGTTTTCCAACTTGTTTATCAAGAACTATGAATTTTAAAAACAGATAATGAAGATTGGTTCCAAATTTAAGCATTTAAACTGTTTAGTAAGATAAAGTTTCTTTCAGGATACAGTTAGCCTATGTATGAGTGATGCATTTTTTTCTCCTAATGAATTAGAAAATTATTTAAGATGTATGTAAATAACATGTCATCTCTGTGCACTGTCCTTTATCCGTGTCCACTGCAATGTAATTTCCAACATGAATAAAGATTTTCTCGAAACAAAATTTTCATAAATGATAAAATATCATTGGATTTATGCTTTTTAAAAGATTGTTATTGTAAATGCATAAAAAAAAATTGTGGTGACTTGCAGAATCAAATAATGTTTCAGATTTCAATCTAAGGGTGTCTCTATGACTTTCAAAAAGGAGGCAGATTCCAAAGAAAATGAAATACCAGCATCTTTGTTGGCTGATGACACTACCACTGATAGCTCTCTTCCCAAAGGAGCACTCAGAATGCGCAAATATCATGCTCGCTTGAAAGAGCAGGGAAAATATGATGACTACAGGGCGAAGGAAAACTTAAAAATAAAAGAGAGCAAAGCAACAAGAACAGAGGAGCAGCTAGCAATTCAGAGAAAAAACAAAAATTCGAGTGCAAAGATGCAGACAAAAAAAGAAAGAAAAAGGCATTCCATTAAATGCATCCAAACCTAAGGCCATGATGACAGAGCTGCTCAAGAGCAAAACGTGAGACCAACAAGGTAAGACAAAGAAATTACAGAAAGAATCTGTACAGAAGACGTGGATATAAATAAAAAGAGACGGGAAGTTTACAAGGCAAGAAAAGAACTTTTGAAAGCCAACAATGTTGCATCAGCTGACCACACTCTGCCTGAATCTCCCCTATTGCGTCTGGTGGATACACAAAGAAAAATTCAGAAAGAAAAGCCATCAGAAAGATAATGCAACAAATGCCACTTGGTTCCACAGAAAAATATGCAGCAGTTGTCGAGGGCTTGACAAATATCAAGTCACCAAGAAAAAAAAACAAGCTCTTTTGTCACGAGGACTGTTTCCAAAATCATAAAAACATCTGTAGTTTGAAGATGCCCTTCATGAGGAATTAGGCAATATGCTGAGAGGCATGAAAAAAAAGCAGAAAGACTTCTGATTCTATCCAACAAAAAAAAAATGCCATTTGCCAAATTTTTGTGAAAGCCGCAAAGAAGAAAGAAAGGACATTTGTCTTGGCTTCGAGAAGAATTTGGCGGGAAATGGATATATCTGATGAAATGCAGAAATACGGACATCCTGACCAGAAAGAAGAGGAAAGATGCTGTACCACAGGCAACTGTCTCCAGCATTCAAAACTTTTTCCAGAGGAGACATTTCTTCTGCCACTGTCAGTTCAAAATCTCTGGAACGTACATGTTTTCATGGAAAAAAACTGTGGCAGAAGCTCACAAGCAGTTCATGGAAGAGACAGGAGTGGACATTTTTCTGTCGAAATTTGCAGCACTGAGACTCAAAAGAACAAAAACTCTTCAACACAACAAAATGAAGAGTTGCCTTTGTGAGTACTGCTCTAACGTCACTCTAGCCCATCACGGCCATCAACAGCACTCTGCAGAAGGAAGGCCACCACGATAAGCTCCTCAAATCAAAATACGATGTCATGGACATGACTCTGTGCCCCAGAAAAAATGACACAGGCACCTTCAACAAAACTTGCATCAAAGTCGTCGGACAAACGTGGTGGTGCCCTCCGGAGGGAGAGCTCACTCGCGCTGGCTCTGCGACTAAGCAATTATTGTCGTCAGTAGGGGGCTTAGTAGGTGGTGTCCTGCGTATGTTAGATCAGAACAGGCTCCACTGAACACCACCGAAGTGACTCGGCAGCAGTGCAGTGTCTCCTCCAGTGGGTTGCCTCTTGACGACTTGACATTGACTGCTCCCTATGGATTGCCGGTGCTGGGGCTTCTACGGGGCCGACTGGGCTGTGGCTGTGGACGGGGTGTCGGAATGAGCAGCGTGGGTGCACTGCCTGTGGGGTGGCGCAGAGGTTGGGACACCAAAAAAAAACAAACAAAAAAAAAAACTTGTATCAAAAGAATTTACAGCAATTGTGGTGTTGGCATTATACGTCAGAAACTTGCCATTCCCACTTGAACAGTTTCCAGACAAAATTGTCCAGTGGAAGGTTTGGCAGCAGACTGAGCAAACGTACATCAACAGTGAAGGCTGCCAGTCCAGAATCAGCAAAAAAGGTCTTGTAACAAAAGAAGGACCACTGGATCAACTGGTCTCAGAGCTGGAAGAAAGACTGGAACCGTTTGCTCAACACCTGACAAATGCACAATGGCAGCACCGTCAGTTTTCACTGCTGACAGCTGCAGTTCCAGGCAAGTGGCTAGTACTGGTCATGGATTTTGCTGAAAATTTTACCTGCTTCTATCAGGATGAGGCACAGGGCACTCACTGGGCAAGGCAACAGGCCACAATTCATCCCATGTGGCCCTACTACAGATGTCCAAGACAGTGAGATCATAAAAGAAACATTCATGATGATCAGCTGTGATGTCAAACATGACAGCCACCCACGCAGTCCACCACTTTCAGCTTCATGTCACTAACAGTCTTCACCAGAAAGGCCTGCACTTCACAAAGGTCATTCATTTCAGTGATGGGTGTGCTAGCCAGTACAAGGGGAAGACAAGCTTTGCCGACACCTCCTTTGCTTTGCAAGACTCTGGAATCCTGACAGAAAAGCACTACTTCGGGTCACGTCATGGGAAAGGCCCTTGTGATGCAGAAATTGGGGTGGTGAAGAGGCTAGCTGGATTGGCAGTAAAGGCGAGACGCGCAGTGATAGCCAGTGCTGAGGATCTGTATGATTATGGAAAGGCAAACCTGACCAGGCCTTCTGAAGCTACTACACATTCTCATGCACGCCGCACCTTCCATTTTGTTCCCATTGGAGCAATCAACCGGGAGAGACCAGAAAGAACAAATGAAGTCAGAACGCTGCCAGGAACTCGAAGTCTAAGTGTGTGCGTGGCATTCAACCATACATGGTGGCCACAAAAGAGAGAAGCTGCTTCTGCACCAGATGTGTGTCAGGGGAAGTCACCTTGTGAAATGAGGGAAGTGTGTTGAGAATGGACCACTGTTGACCTGAAACACTGTACACGACAACAAGCATTGACTGTTCATGATGGTAAGCTTTTAATTGCGAACTTCTTTGTGTAAATTTTTTCTTCTATTTATTTTTTTTTTTTTCAATCCAAGTAAAAGAAAAAAAAAACTTTCTAGTAATTTAGAGTACTGCAATTAAGCAAAAGCATTGTATGTATGAACAAAAAATACACATTAAAGGCAGTGACCTGTTAAAAAGAAAGTGCCATCTGTCACTACTTGAGATTGTTGCTATTTTGGTTTCTTTTCCTTAGACTTATGGTTTTTACTTTGGTAAAACGACAGAAATTGTTTTCTATCAGCTATCAGTCTTTTTTTTTTTTTTATATATATATATATATATAGCTTTTACAGTGTTATCCCTGTTTCTGTTTCAGCTGTTCCATCCACCTCATCCGAGGTTGCATCCAGGATTTCTAATGAGCCTCCACAAACTCCAATCACTGATAGCAATGCTGAAACCACTAACTCAGTTGCTGTCTCCTCATCCCTTGAAGATCCATCTGCTGTTCCCTTGATGTCCCAAGCGGCTGGTGTTGTCCCTGAGCCGTCAGAAGCTGGACATGCCAGGTGAGACCAAACACATCCAGGGTTTCCCAACAGAATGAGATATTCTACATCATTCTGTCTGGAAATCCTTTAAATTCACTATATCTTCATAGTTTGTTTTCTGATATACCCAGTGAGTACAAACCAAAATGCAAAATTGCTCGTAAAGCAAGTGCTTGCATTTCATGCACACTCATCCATTGTTTTTTTTCTTTTCCAGCCTGTTCAGAAGTGGAGAATGGGTGTCTGTCCGCTTTGCCTCCAAGAAGACCGAGCAACACTTCAAAGGAACGGTGAGACATCGGCTATTTTGCATTTCAAAAGAAACTTGGGCAGCTCAGTTTGTGTGTTTCCTTCCTGTTTATTTATGGTCATTCCTAGTTTTACTGATTATGTGTCATTTTGAAAGTGTGACCATTTGTAAGTTAAATGCCAGTCTTAACAACTGTTTTAATCTCAACTTTTTTTTTTTAACAGGTGCTTGCAGTTGGCAGACCTGGTGAGGTCCTCACAGTGGAGGTCCAGACGGAGAAAGGACCACAGGCCATGGAAGTGCCTGAGGATGACCTTGTTGTGAACTTCCTCGTCTGTGCTGGTAAATTCTATATTTTCCCAGACAGAGAGCAAACCTTCTTAGTATCCAAAAAGGACGCAACTAAGATTGACACGCCAACAGGTGACGCCCATGACCACTACTTTTTTTTTTTTTTAAAGAACTGCCAGCAGAATTGACAGTGTGTGTGCGTGTGTGTGTGTGTGTGTGTGTGTGTGTGTGTTTTTACACTTACAAATTAATTTTCTGTAAAGAACAAGAAATCTACAGTGCTGATTAAATCAGGTTTGTACAACATTTTGATTGTATTTCTCATTTGTTTCTTATAAATGAAGCCAAGGGGGTGTGAAATGGGGAGGGGCGGGGGAGGAATTAATAGGATTTGTAAAGGACGTAAAGTCCTAGGCAATGATAGATGGTTAGTTGCTAAAATTCAGTGTGCTTCCTTTGAAAGTGATGTTGGTGTCATATGTAACACAGTTACGCTTTATGAAAACGGTCACATATTTCTTGAAAGAAAATGAACAACCTTTATTGGCCATATTCATTTCATTTTTTGGATCAGGGGGAAAGAGCACAGACCATATTTGGCAAGCAGTTGTTCTAGCATGAGTAACAGCAAATTACTAATGAATGAAGTGTAACTGTGTTATGTGTTACGGTGTCACATAAACAAGTCAATGCTGGCATCACAGGCAGAGGGGTGATAGCATCAAATCTGTTCATGCACACTTCTAATAATGTCTGCTAATAGGCAGCCTATGGCCCGTTTTCATTTTTGTACAAATAAGGTATTTTACTACTGATGTGGTGTCAACACGTAACGCAGTTACTGTTCCAACACCTTAGGTCTTCCCATGGGAATAACATAGCAACAAGTAATGTCACCGATTTCTTTCTTTTAGGGGATGTCTTTGTTTACCTTGAGGTAACAAATTACAAGTTTTCACACTTGTGAAGTCATTTTGAAATTTTGACACTTGGTCCCTCCTTTAGTTACCAGTAGCAAAGAATGACTCATGTATAAAATATCTATTCTTATATAAGCTTTAGTTTTAAAATTCAACTTTTTATTGTTGTGACATGTTACACTTTTTTGTAAATGGGTGACTTAAAATTGAAACCTTGAGCGTAATGAAGTTGAGTCGAAATGATGTTAAACACTGGGGATCTTCATCAAGCCTTCTTTAGGATGCTGGGGCCTCTTGCAATATGAATTATATTCCAGCCTTATGCAAGTTCTCAGCCAGTAATTTACTTTTTTCTGTTACTGCCTTTGACACTGTCTTTTTATATTTCTCTGTGTTTTTTTTTTTTTTTGTTTTGTTTTTTTGTTTTTACTACCATTCAGTTTTTTTGCTTTGGCTTTGGCTTTGCCCTTTTCACCTGTCTTTAGAAACTGTTGAAACTTTTTCCTCCTGTTACATGCCAGCTTTGTTTGTTACCTGGCATCTAATTGTGGTATTGTAATCATTAGTCAGAATGGATACTAGCTGTCCATTCTGCGATATCTGTTGGCCGCTATTGTTTTTAATGTACTTTTTGTGGCAGCATATATGTTTGTTCTTGAATTTTTTTTTCTCATTTAGGATGAAAAAAAAACTGAGGGAAGCAGTTTCTTAGCACAAGCTGGGTTTATCTGTTTTAAGGATGTGAATAGTCTAGCTATCATGTTATGAATTTGATCCAGTTTATGTTGTTTAAGCCCAGCTGACTGGGGTGCCTTTTCAGGGCTGTCAAAATTATACATTGTTGTGCATGTCTGTAGAAGTCTTTGCTATGCTTGTTGACTATTCTATAATACAGGATTTTTTTCTGTATTTTGTGACAACCCTTAAGAAGGCCTGGTGCGGTTGGTCAGCTCAGCTTTGGCAGTTCTGAAACCATAACTGTCCGTCAGCAGATGTTACTGTATTGTTGAGTGAGTGAATCGCTGCATACAAACCAGTTCTTCATATTTGGGATCTTTAATTCTCTCTGATCTTGGAATTACACATAGGAAGGTGTACGTTCACACAGAGGTGATTTCTGTGATTGCTGATTGACAGTACTGCATTGTCGTCGTTATTGTTTCATTCTCCAGATTCTGTGGGTTAGGTCTGAACAAGGAAGTACAATATGAGATTCAAAACAAAGCACAAAACTAGGGATGAAACATTTCTGCCCTTACAGCCATTTGCAACTTTTTTTTTCAGTGACATCTGCACCTTTTTAGTTCTTTTCAATGAAAACAACAGTGTGTGAAAAAGAAGGAAAGAAAGAAGAGGAAAAAAAGAGAGAACAATGGAATCCTAAATGTTGTTTCCACCAGGGAGCTGACCAGTTGACAAGGACTAACCAGAACCCACTGCTTAGTAATGCCAGCAAATGAGCATGTCATTAAAGTGATATCTTACATCCTGCATGAATGACACAGAATGTGAAAGAAAAAACTAAAACTTAGTGGAAATGGGATTAACTGGAGAGAACCGTCAGAGCTTTGTGGTGTTGGTGATGTCATCTAAAAGCTTGAAGAAGTCCTTGGGGGAACTTGCAAGAATGAAATTGACTTAGTGAACAGAGACTTCTACACCATTTTCCGCTAGATGATGTGTCTATGTCACATGTCAGAAAGTGTGGTTCCTGGAATTGTTCATTGAGAAAGATATGTTTTGTATGTCCAAATATAAACAGTCAACCACACTAATCAAACCTTAATGATGGGTATCTGCTGTCAGCCTCCCTCCCTTCCCCACCCAGTTTACAAAGCTTTGGAGTATGAAAAATGCCTTCTTTTCCTGTTCCCCCTTCTTGCAGCTCATTCAGATTACACAGACCTTTTTTTTTTTTGTGTCTGTTTTGCTTTGCTTCATTTTCATGCTGAAAAAGGGTGATTCACACAAGTTTCTATAATATATTTATGTTGCCTGCGGGGGGAAGAATGGGAAGGTATTCCACATTTTCAGAGAATTTACTCTGGGAAGCCTGTCCTGATCTTTAGATCATGCATTTCCAAGCAGTAAAAACATTGTGTTGGGTTGCCAGTATAATTCATGGCTGTGGTTTCTTGAAGCTCCCTAAGCATTGTCTTATGGCCCAAACAGACCAAAGGTCAATGCATACTCATCTTGCAAAGTTTAATGGTTGGCTCCCACCCTACCCCCCCCCCCCATCTGTTTATGAAGATTCCAACTAAGATCATTTTTCAGTCTTTTCTGCTTTGCTTTTTTGTCATGTCTGAAAAATGTGTTTCGTGAATATACTTTGTTGTCATGTCTGAAAAATGTGATTAATACATGTTTGTGAAATGTAAATATTCATGTTGCCTATAGTAAGAAGTAACAGCACTAGGTTGCATTAGAAGACCTGCAAAATAAACATATATGCGATTTCTACAACAGTTTTTGCTTCATATTGAACAATTGCTGGTAGGAGGAAAAGCGTATGTGCAATTCCACTATTGCCAGGAGTCTATTAGTCTAGTAGAGTAGAGTATCCTATGTATGAGACATTTGCCTTATCACCAGAATTACAAAGAAAGCTTGCGCATCAACACACACACATTTAACAAACATTCATGCATGTATATATGTGACTTTCATTGTAATATCTGTGCAAAAAAAAAAAAAGGAAGAAGAAAAAAAAACAAAGAAAGAAGATACAAAAAACAACAAAAAAAGAAGAAAAACTGACCAAGAAAAAATAAGAAAACAAACCTTTGATGTTAGGAGATATTGACATCTTTCACACATGTCTCTGAAGTTCGCTGATGATTATACAATTCAAATAATGTACATGTTTGTAAAGGCACATGTGTCCCTGACCAAAGCGGTTGTTAAGAGGTGTTAGACACTTCAGTCTCTGAGAGGTGTTGGACACCAAAGTCTCTCTTTGGGGCCTGATCATGGTGCCACGCCCATCTCCTCCCTTCATGCTGCACTTTCCATCGCCCATCCCATCCCCGTCTCTCCCTTCACTGCAATTCACTACTTTTGTTCCACTTTTTACATCTCCTCTGGTCAAAAAAAAATGAGGAGTACCAGGCAGCGACCTTTTACATCCCGCAGAGTGGACACCAACTGCCTATGCTGCTGTTTCAATTTGCCTCACTTTCATGGTTCTTTTCTCTGGACTGGGAGAGAGGGATCATGTAGCAGTCTGGTGCCTCACGCAGCATACCTCATTCACTACTATTTGTCCACTAGGCCTTTCACACTTTTCTCCTCTGGTCAAAATTTAAAATGCACCATTTCTTTTATTGTACTTTGGCAGGGACTGAATGTCAACCCAGCGGAGTGGAGATGTAGTTTCAATTTGCCGGTACTTTTATTCGCTTTTTTTTTTGGTTTTCCTTTCATGGTTCTTTTCTAAACTTTTTTGTAACAGGGAGAGAGAGATTATGTAGCAGTCTGTTGCCCTTAGTTTTACCTGCCCAACGAATGTCAAGGCTTATTAATGCAGGTAGATACTGTCTCTGCTTTTTGTTTTGTTTTGTTTTTTAGGGCGAGAGTGTGTTAAAGGCCCTGAAATCGTCAGTTGTGGTCAGCAGGCGACGGTGACAAAACTGATCAAACAGCTGGATGGACTGCAGTGGCATGACCTGGTGATCTACTCTCGTTTTTGAGTGAACCAGTCTTTTAGGAAGAAGAAGAAGAAGAAGAGAAGAAAGGCACAAATTCTGGGGCAATGATCGGTCGTGTTGGATAACCACAATTATCAGGAACAAGTGCTCTAATTGCTGTGCTATTCCATCCTCAAATAGCACGTAAAATTCCAGTCATCTTCTACACGTTGTTATCCTACACCATTAGACTAGAATTATCTGTATTTTGAGTAGTGTTGTCTGCGTGGCTCTCAACTTCTTTTTTTTTTTTTTGTTCTGTCATGTCTCGCGTGCCTCAGTGCACTTACTGAATGAAACTCATCCCGACTCCCCCGTACTCAATCATGTCCAGGCTTGTATCTGTCTCCGCGCCAATGCCACTAAACCAAATGTTATTCTTTCGTGAACACAATGCCGTTCGTTACAGGAGATCCAGCACTGTTTATTAGTTACTTTACAAATCGGAGTAAGAGTCTCCTCATACATGGAATATGCAACTATATGTCTCTCTGACATCAGACTCCATGAGTCTGCCTAAACCCATCACCCTGACATGAATCTTTGACAGTAGAGAAAGCAGAGAAAACTGTTGCAAACGTTCACTGCTTGTAGTAATCCATCAGTCTCCGACTCTCCCTCACGCCACTCAGGTACGCCCCATGAACGGTGGAGTAATATTCGGGTGAGAGTGGCTTCCCCTGCGAACAGAAGCTTTGGCTGATCCTCGCCGGGGAGAGGAGCAGCAAGAAGGTGGACGTCATCCGCCTGGCTGGTGTTGCTCGGGTAGCTGTAGGCGCCGTTATAGAGAGGGTCGCTGTTCCAGTTGGACCTCAGCACCTTGTCTGGTTCTGGGAAGGACGGGTCCTGCAGGAACTGCCGCAGCAGCTGTGTGCACTGAGCCGATACCTCCTCCTCGGTGAGGCGTTCCACAATGACAGCTCCGTCGCCTGCTAAAGGACCCCCAATGGCTTTGGAAGTGCTGGCTGGAAAATTGAAGCCAATGATGTCTTGCACCCATTGCGACGGTTCAGTAACGGTCTCGCGATAGCTGGACCAGGCCAGTTTCACCGCTTCCTGTCTCTTTGGCTGATCATAGTACAGATACAGTTTGGCGA
This sequence comes from Conus betulinus, assembly GCA_016801955.1. Taxonomy (NCBI): domain Eukaryota; kingdom Metazoa; phylum Mollusca; class Gastropoda; order Neogastropoda; family Conidae; genus Conus; species Conus betulinus. The sequence goes on along the minus strand of JADBJO010000044.1, from coordinate 368,646 downwards.
CTCGACCAAACCCTCGCCTCTGGATAGCCCCAGCTTTGCCGTCAGGAAGTGCAGGTTCAAACAGGTGTTGGTGGTTGGCTTTGAGATGACCCAGAGGGCACGTCACCCACAACGTGATCAGCGCTGTACGTCTTGTTCTCCTTGCACACGATTTCCACCTGATCCCCTGCCCAGCTTAAGCTTTGTCACTTCTGTCTTGAACTTGATGGCTTCGTCTGGAATGGGTTCCCGTAGTTTTTCTATGATTCCACTATAACCCTTCCCAGCTAACATCATTTCTGGGCCAGCGACTGTTACGAACTGACCCATCAGGTCAGCTGAGATTTTGCCAAGCTGGTCGCCATTGATGAACTTGCAGAAGTTGAGCATGGTATTGAACGCTTTCTCGGCAGCCTGCCGTTCCTTTCCCTCAGCAAAGTGTTGCAGGATCTTGGGTCTGGCATCTTCCACAAACTGGGCCACCGTGGTTTGGTTGTTGAGGGGCTGTGTGTGTCCCTGATTGATAAGCATTGTCCATGTCGAGTTCCATGTCCAGTACAGTTTCCACACTTTTTCTACCAGGCTTTTATCGATGGTTTCTCCATTCTCTTGACAGACTGGCCAGCAATTCTGAAAACAAATTAAGTGCCAGTGGTATTTTGATGGTTTATATACAATCGGTTGCTGGCGACTTTATTTGAATGGCAGTCATAGTGGATCAGCGTGATTAGCAGATTGAAAACATCTAATGAAAGTAAGAAAAAAACTTGGTAGCAATACACGTTTTTGTAAAGTAGTCGTGTAACACGTTTTCGCAAAAGGAATATTAAACATTGGTATCCAAGAAAGTATATAATGCATGAACATGCATGTTTGCACGCACATTACTGTGTTCTGTCCATACCTAAAGAACTGATGAAAGTAAACTGAATTAGAAAACTATTCTACACATATGTTTTGAACACGCTGGGCTCATATCTCATCCTTAAACACTGAATACAAGAGGGGAAGATAACCTGAGAGAAAAAAACAAATAGTTGAATGGCATCGCTTGTGTATCCAACAAGAAGCTTTGTTGAGCAAGTATTAGTCAATCCCCCCCCCCCCCCCCCCTCTCTCTCTCTCTCTCTAACTCACACACACACACACACACCTGTCCAGATGCACCAGGGACAGATCCAGTCCCCACTCCCTGGCCAGGCTGTAGATGGGGTTGTCAGGACTGGCTCCATGGATACACGTGGCTCCCATCTCCACCACCACCCCGTCAGCCACCTTCACCGACTTGATTCGACCTCCCACCCTGCACACACACACACACACACACACACACACACACACACACGCGCGCACACACACATATGCACGCACGCACACATACACACACACGCACACATACACATACACGCGCGCGCGCGCGCGCGCGCGCACACACACACACACACACACACACACACACACATCCACACAAACTTATAAACACAATCACCCTCACCCGTACTTCCAACTTTTTAGAGTTAAGTGGTTTACAATCGGCGGAGAATAACTGCAGGACAGCAGGCCTACGTAAAATACTAGCAGCACTGTCGAGCTGGTCTACACAAATCCTGCGACTATAAGCTACAAACGCTTTGTTGTTTATTTCCTTGTATTGACATTTCTCGGGGCAGCTGTTTAGCCTGTGCAGGCTATAACAGATAAGTCACTGATCTGGCGAGTGCGGAATGAGGTTTCTCTGGAGAGGAGGGGGGGGGGGGGGGGGGGGGGGGGGGGGGGTTGAGTCTGTGGTCATCGGGGTCAGCTGTGCGTGTATTAAGAAGAATCCAGTGGAAATGAATTAATGTTTGTCCAGTATAAGGATTACGGCAGCGGAGAAAGCCAGAAGAAAGATGGCACAAACACTGATTTAAATAGGCCTATCAATGAGAATTTTATCATCATCAGCAGACAGCCATGAGAAAATGTCTCCGAAGTAAAGCTCTTCATGGCATTGGCGGTCCTGTATCGAATTATTTTGCCAAACGGAACTAGCAACACAAGCACAGCAAAGAAAAACAAAAATGAAAGCAATGAAACTATCATTTTATTTTACTTTTCTTTCCGCAGTAATCAGTCTGATTGTTGCACGCACACACACACACACACACACACACACGTGCCGCGCGCGTAACCGGGTTACTAAAGCTAAATATATTATTTCTCTTTGAAGCTGATCACGACGCAGACTGTGTGCTGTGGATTCGGGCCATCTCTTCACAGTTTAGCCTATGAAGTTACTGACACACTCGCGAACAAAATGTGTCAAAGAGATTGAAGACGGCATCCTCACCTAGTTTCCAACATCATGTGCAATACAAGCGTTCTCTGTTCAACGACTATCCAAGCTACTTGTCCGTCTTGCCAAATATTTCATAGCAAATCAGGCCACAGAAACTTTCCCAGATTGAAAAATGACGATGATGCAGACAGTGGGGCAGGCCCGTCGATTGTTCGAATGCAGCGAAGTCCAGTCTGCCTTTTCGCCGCACGTTGTTGGTATTAAATGACCACGGTCATTCTTTTCACTCGACAACTTGAGCCATTTTGTAAGATATTTCCACAAAATGATATGACTTGGTCAATGAAACACGGAACCGGATCTGTGTCAATTTTTTCCCCTACGCGCAAAGGTGTCAAATAAATTCACACACACACACACACACACACACACACACAGAGAGAGAGAGAGAGAAGTCAGACAGAGATGTCAGCTGTAAACGTTTTAAGTAGCAATGACAGTTAGCAGCAAGCCCCCCCCCCCCTCCTAAACCCCCCCCCCCCCCCCCCCCCCCCCCGGCTCATCCCCACCCCTTCTTTGCTTCTTTCCTTGATCGCTTACTCACTGATTGATTGACTGATTGATTTGTTCAACTCTGTGGCTTCCTGACCCAAGCAGATACTGTGTAGAGTATATGGTCTAGTCCGCACGCAATGACGACTTCATGGTGAAATTAAAATCAAAACTGAGATGATACTGGGGGGGGGGGGGGGGGGGGGGGGGGGGGGGATCTAACAAACATGGCTCCCAGCTATGTCGTGTTGACAGAGAACTGTACTCTGATCCCATTCCGAATGAAATCAGAAGGGCGACTCGGGAGAGCGTGGGCTTTCGCCAAGTTCGAACGGATCCCCGATCCGCACTTTGATTAGGATCCCCGTACAACGGCACCACACACACACACACACACACACACACACACACACACACACACACACAATTAATTAACGAACGCTTATGTTTGTCCTTGGAGTACATTCCGTCTTTCCTCTCTAGGTTTGATAAAAATTGGTTCAGTGATCGTCTGTTTCTTACAGGCAGACTAACATCAACAGACGAGTGTGGAAATGTATTAGCTTTACCTCCTTGGTGAAGATTAAAAAGAATACGTTGATTCTTCCAGCCAGTGTTCTTTTTATGAATACTGGCTGGCTGATGACATTTCAAGTTTGATTACTCGGATGCACATATTTGTTTTTCTAAAAAAAAAAAATCCGTTTGATTGGACCGATTTGCAGAACTGATTTAGGGGGGGGGGGGGGGGGGGGGGGGTTGGGGCGTTGAGTCTGGGTCATATAGCAAGTTGTGCGTGTATTAAGAAGAATCCAGTGGAAATGAATTAATGTTTGTCCAGTATAAAGGATTACGGCAGCGGAGAAAGCCAGAAGAAAGATGGCACAACACACTGATTTAAATAGGCCTATCAATGAGAATTTAATCATCAGCAGACAGCCATGAGGAAAATGTCTCCGACCGCTCTTCATGCATTGGCGGATTACGAATTACATACATGCAATCCTTCCATTCCTCTGCATTCCATTCGTGGAAATGAATTAAAAAAAAGAATACTAGTTGATACACATGCCAAGTTTTCAACAGTACTAGAAAAGAGTTTCTTTTTCACCACAATCGGTGCAGCTTACACACACAACACACACACACACACACACACACACACACACACACACACAGGCGCGCGCGCTCGCGCGCACACACACACACACACACACACACACACACACACACCCCACACACACCACCCCCTACACTTACACACACACACACACATACACATGCACGCACGAACACACACATGCACACACAGGGACAGTGGCGGACCTCTCTGAAGCCTCCAAGACGGTGACATTTGGAATCCTGCCTGCAGGAGATGGCGAGCCGTGCTGAGTCCTGACACTCCTGCCCCGACTACCACCACCCTCACACTGCGTCTGTCTTTCTCCATCACTCTGTCTGAACACATGTCGTCTTCACTACATCACTCATACACACTATATTTCTTGCCTGATGACGCAAACACTTTACCCGCCAAACTTTAAAAAGTCACAAGACAAAGCAGTGGGTTTACATAACATTGGTAGGAAAAAAAAAACCTCTTTCACTTACCATAGCTTCATCATTGCTCCATCAAGCAACAGAACAGAATTAAAAACAAAGGTCCAAACTATTACAGCTTGCCCACAGAACTGTTGACAGTTTTGCTGTACAACCTGAGCGAACAAATAAAAATAATATTCTCAACGTTACTCTTATCTTTTTGAGCTACGTCTCGTGTTTTTCTCAAATACACACAATAATAATGTCTATAAAACGGATAAGTGGACATAGCATTTAAAGATATAACTTATAAATGAAAGTCAAATGCAAACACTTTGCTTTGTTTTCCATTAATTAGGTCTTAACTGCTTTTTCTTTCTTTCTTTCTTTTTTTTTGGCCGAAGTAGGCTTTCCGGCAAAGTAACAGGGAAGAACGCGGCTTGTTAAGCTTGACAACACTGATTAAAACTTTGGGAGGTCACGTTTCTAACACAGAGATGTTCCCGAGAATGTATTTGATGAGTTTGAAAACAACGAGTCTGGTCGGTGACGCGTCAGACTCTTATTCCAAGGTCCAGACATCCATTCCCACTCAGGACATCCAGGTCGGAATTGGCATTCTCTTTGGGATTAACATCTATGGAGATCGGAATTGGCATTCTCTTTGGGATTAACATCTGTGGAGAACGGAACTGGCATTCTCTTTGGGATTAACATCTATGGAGACCGGAATTGGCATTCTCTTTGGGAGTGACATCTGCGGAGAATGGAATTGGCATTCTCTTCAAGATTAACATCTATGGAGACTGGAATTGGCATTCTCTCTGGGATTAACATCTGTGGTGACCGGATTTGGCATTCTCTTGGGGATTAACATCTATGGAGACCGGAATTGGCATTCTCTTTGGGATTAACATCTATGGAGACTGGAATTGGCATTCTCTTTGGGATTAACATCTGCGGAGACTGGAATTGGCATTCTCTTTGGGATTAACATCTGCGGAGACTGGAATGGGCATTCTCTTTGGGATTAACATCTGCGGAGATCGGAATTGGCATTCTCTTGGGGATTAACATCTATGGAGACCGGAATTGGCATTCTCTTTAGGATTAACATCTGTGGAGACCGAAATTGGCATTCTCTTTGGGGATTAACATCTGTGAAGACAAAAGTTGGCATTCTCTTTGGGATTAACATCTGTGGAGACCGGCCGGAATTGATAGACTCTTTAGGACTGAATGTGTGGAGACCGAAGTTGGCATTCACTTTTGGGATTAGCATTTGCACCGGGATTGGCACTCTCTTTGGAATTAACATCTGTGGAGACCAGAATTGGCATTCTCTTTGAGATTCACATCTGTCAAGACCGGAATTGACTGATTCCCAGGGATTCATATCTGTGGAGACCGGAATTGGCATTCTCTTTGGGGTCCATATCTAAATCAAAACAGAGGATATCTTTGTCACCTTGTCTAAAACAATACAGGTCATATCTTTGCTACACATGTCTAAAACAATAGAGAGGATATCTTTTCTCTCACTTTTCCAAAACAATACAGAGGCTATCTATGGTCCCCTTGTCCAACACAATCGACAAAGTGGTGTCAGGCAGTACTTTGTATACTGTGGCTGTTAGCAACACGTGTTGAGTGGAGAGGGGTGAGTGGAGAAAGGGAACAGGGCAGAACTGTTTTCGGCAGTCACACAATCGAATGTGGGATGAAAACATTTACGTATTCTCAGTCACCTGTTTCAGCAGACACGCTGCCATCACTTCACTTCCTTGTTTGTCATAGCTCGCGACTTGGAGTCGAGGCACTGAAGACATGCCCGTCGAACACATCGGAGGAGACGCATGGCATCCTAAAGGCATATAATGATACATGGCGTCACACTTTAATAACTGCATCCGGTTCTAAAATTCCAAAGATCAGCGGCTATATTTTTTTTCACTTTGGAACACAGCAAAAATAACGACGCACTGGAAAAGATTTTGCGTAGGAAGTGATTTATTTGCTGCTCTAATTCTACTTCAGCTGCAGGTTTTACCATTAATGATAAACCCAGAGGGTTTTTCTTTCTGTCCCATTTTCTCTGACATCTCAGTGGCAGTGCATCCATGCCTTTCATTCCAACACTCCATCCAAACCGAGCAAACCATGAGCGCAGCCGTTGCAAGGCAACCGAAATTGTGGTAACCATAACAGCAGGACACGAAGAGTCACGGAATTTGATACTTTTTTTTTTTTTTTTTTTTTACGCCGATCGATGATGAAGATGATATATATAATGCAACGGTTTTCCATTCAGGTCTGAGACTGTGTGACAGGCCTGCACTTTACTCTCTTACTTCCCTAATAGCTATGTTCCGGCGTCACCCAGGCCCGTGAATTGTATAAATACCTGCAGTGTTGGTCAGGAAATTTCAGCAACATTCTCAGGGACGCATCCATCTAGTGGATGAAAGTCGACAGTTGAGCCCAAAGATTACAAAGAAATGGATATGATGGGAATCGAACCAACGACCTCCTTGCCGAGAGTCCTAGACGCCAGCCACATCGGCGGCTGGTGAATATTGACTGATTACGATTGCTGCATTCTGAGTAACCGGAGAGTTTTTTTTCATGTTTGGCTTTCAGATACACACACGCGCGCGCACGCACGCTCTCTCACACACACACACACACACGCGCGCGCGCGCGCGCACGCACGCACACAGGCGCCCGTATGCATAAATACACACACACACACACACACACACACACACGCGCGCACGCACGTATACACAAACATATGCGCGCGCGCACATACACACACATACAGAGAGAGAGGGACACACACACACACACACAGGGGGGAGGGGGAGGGGGGCCAGAACAGGAAGACTGAGGGGGGGAGGGAACGTGGGAAGGCAAGTGAATTGGTATTATACAACGTGCGGCTGAGTCACAAGTTGTAATAATAGAGGACAACATTGCTCATGATTTTTTTTTCATTCTCTCTCTCTCTCTCTCTCTCTCGCGCGCGCGCGCGCGCGCGCGCGCACTCACACCCGCGCGCATTCACACACACACACACACACACACACACACGCCGTGCCGCGTTCTCATGTTCACTCGACTCGGCGATCATGATCAGTGCTCCCGAGAAAAGCTCAAAAAACCAGCTTTAACGCGCGTTCTGCAACAACTCTCTCTCTCTCTCTCTCTCTCTCTCACACACACACACACGCGCGCGCACACACGCACGCACGCACACACACACACACACAAACGTAAGCAAGCAAGCGCGCACCGTGCCACGTTCTCATGCTCACTCGACTCGGCGATCATGATCAGTGCTCGCTTACTATATATTGTTGTTGTTGTTGTTTGTTGTTTTTTACCCCGGCTAAAAGACTCCAGGGATCACCCGAACAGCCGAAGTACTTGAACACTATTTTACGAATGCATCAGCTGGGGATGAGAACATTACGTGTGTGACCGTTTTTTGATTACCCCGCCACATGGGCAGCCACACTCCGACTTCGGAGGATTTTGGAGACTGATAATGTTATATTAGGAGCTTGTCACAACTGAAGACAATCCCCGCATAACTGTGCAGAGCACTTACCATATGAAAAGTGCGAAAGCCACCTTTGCGCTCGCTCTGCAACAAATGGCAAAGTTCCCTTTCACTCCCATTTCACACACACACACACACACACTCCTCTTCCTTCTTTTGGACAACCACATACCTGGTTAGCCAAGCAGAAACACGTCGCCACGTTTACATCCTTGAAAGATAGGCTTTTAACGTGATGTATAGACAGACACCGCACGGTTGGGGCGACATACGTTGTAACAAGACCTAAAGCTGTGCACGCCGGAAGTTTTCGGTAAGCGTGGGGTGGAGACAGGCGGTGCGGGGTGGGTTGTGGGGGTGGGGGTGCGAGAGGCAGAGGTGAAGGACAAACCTGTGAACCAGACGTGACTTTATGGGGCGAGTTCAGTCAACTGTACTCCCCTTGTACCATCCCACCTTGTCCCTATAAATATATACTTCTTGGCTGCTTGAACAGGAACGGTGTTATACTTTCCCAGCTTGAACGGAAGAGTAATGATTTTAGTAACGCATGCGCAGTGTAGAAATGGTTCGGTATGACCCTGACGGGTTTTGTTGCTTTTGATTAGCTGCAGTAGGACATCACATCATCGAATGCTTCCTTCCGTAGATGTTGTTATTGTTGTTGTTGTTACTGATCAGTGATAACTATATCGTCTTCCGAAAATTCGTTTCCCACAAATAATCACAAATAATCAAACACACACACACACACACACACACACACACACACACACACACACACATGCGTGTACACTCATATACACAGCCATACACTATGATGCATACATACATACATGTACACACATATTCGCACATGCATGCATATAGGAGTATGGTCACACAAGCTCACAGGGGTTGGTGGGAAAGGAGGGGGGGGGGGGGGGGGGGGGATGCCTTTCCCGGCTTTCTTTTTTTTTTTTTTTCTGCAGTTCTGTGCCATCTCAGTGGTATCAATCCCACACAGCTCAATGCAAACACCCATCCCCACTGGACTGTCCCGCCTAGCTCCCGGCACCGGCCATCCTCAGGGAGCAAGCAGTCAATGTCAAGTTTTGTCATGAAGTCACCCATTGAAAGGGACACCGTGTAATGCTGCCCAGTCACTTTGGCCATGGTCAGTGGTCACGCCATGTTCTCAGTGACCTGAACAATATGCAGGACACCGCTTACTAAACCCCTTTACTGACGACAATAACTGCTAAGTCACAAAGCCAGCGTGAGCGAAGATTCCTCTCAGGAGGGCGTGGTCGGGGTCAGAGGTCACGCAGGTCAGGACACCGCTTACTAAACCCCTTTACTGACGACAATAAACTGCTAAGTCACGAAGCCAGCGTGAGCAAGATTCCCCTCAGATGTTCTCAGTGACCTAAACAATATGCAGGACAACTTACTAAAACCCCTTTACTGCGACAATAAGCTCACGAATCAGCGTGAGCGAAGATTCTTACTAAACGCATGTTCCCCTTACTGACGACAATAAACTGCTAAGTCACGAAGCCAGCGTGAGCGAAGATTCCTTTCAGGATGGCGCCACCACGTCTGTCCAATGGGGTCTGCATGAACTCGCTAATATCGGCGACCTCAACATGAATTCACGAAGGGCATAGACGTGGAGAAGGCATGGATGGACACAGAATCTTAAACATCTTTTCTTTCTCAACCGCTGTTGGTTGATGAGCACAAGGACGATGAAGAGGATGCTATGGGTTTCCATTCTGATCTGAAACTAAACGACAATGCTGCTCTCGATCTAATCTCTACTTTCATAATATATCCTGGCGTCAACCAGGCTCGAAAGACTTACAAAGACATCTGCAGCGCTGATAATGAAATTCGAGCGACACCATCAGACGCGCATTCAGGAAGTGGTTGAATTTCGGCTGTGGTTCCAGTTTTCACACAATTGAGTCCACAGCAATATGACTCAGCTCTGGATAGGAACTGGCTGGGGGTAAAAATCCTACCAATTAATGGCCCTGATGGGACCCACGACCTTCCAGCTCGCAATCTCGCCGTGATGCTAACCACTGTGCTACGGAGGCTGGTCCTCTCCCTCTGTTCTCCTTTCTCCTTCCTAATAGTTCATCTGCCTTCCCTATTCCTCTCCTTCGCTGTTCTGTCTTCATGTTCCATCCATTCCCGCTCTAATTTACTTATTTCTCTTGAAAACTCGCTTTTCTACTGTCTGTGTTCCTCCCGCTCATCATTCCAGCTTCCCTGTTCCACAAGTAGAGCAGCTAGGCAGGAACACCCAACTTTCCTACTGGGTTGGTGGGAGTGTCGTCTTGAAACGAGAGCACAAATTTAACAACACTCTACCCACGACACATGACACACACACACACACACACGTGTGTGTGTGTGTGTGTGTGTGTGTGTGTTCCGAAAGTTTGAGATAGGATTTTTACGTGTGTGTAAGATGTTAGGCGCAGGATTTTACGTGTGTGTAAGATGTTAGGCGTGCGTTCATACTCGAACCTCTGTTCAAATTCTCACTCTAAGTACTTTTTTGAAAATGGAATCAGAAACAGCGTTTAATTCCTAGGGAGAATTGCCCCTCTACCGGAGCTCTACCCACTGAGCTATTGCGGTACCCAAATATTAAAATTGAAGCACTCCACATGGTGCACGACTTGCAGGCAAAGCCTTTAGTAGCCAGGCAGTAAGCCGACCTCTTTGAATGGCGGGCAATGACAGGCCTAGCAAGTGTGGTTACCTAATAGGGCAGCACAGTCAACTGAACAGTTTCTCTCGCCCAATGCGGGCCCACGTGAATCTGACAGGCTGCACACCTGAAATTAATGCGCCAAGGCCTTGCTTAAGGGGTCGATATTTATAGACTGATGCAATTGGATTGTTTTGAATGAATTTTCATTGTGTCTGAAAATTGATTCTCTTTCTTTCATATGACACCAAGGAACAAGCCAAGTGGTTCCAAACATATATATAAAATCAAAGGAGTGGGATTATTTTGTGTTTATAAAGCTGGCGCAAACATAGGATCAAGGATGGGTGCAAGGGCCTGAAATGTCTGTCAGCTAGGAAAAGGTCATGTGTTTGAAGTTTGTGATTTCATCGGTGAAGACCCCCCCCCCCCCCCCCCCCCCCCCCCCCCCCACAACAAGGGAAATAATTGGTGGGGAATTGTTCTTTCAATCAAGTAGGCCTGTCAGTTTAGTAAAAGAAACTCGTGGAGAGCGTGGGCAGCAGAGAGTCCTCAGAAGAGAAGCCCCCTTCAAGCAAGTGTTTCGGCCCTTAACTCCTGACACTCCAGGGGGGTTGGGCCACACCCGGTTCATGACTCCGGATGTCCCTCTGCTGCCCCTTGTTTTTTTTTTTCCATCTCGGGACGAGCCATGGCTGGGATTCGAACCCATGCCCTTCTGGACATGCTCATTTTCCACTTAATGACTCGCGCACTAACCACTGAGCCACTGGGACACCTGATATTTGTAGGAAAGTTAAGCCTTATGAAGTTCACTTTTGTTCCTCCTTGACCAGATCCAGCTTGAACACCTCTCTGCTGCTTTCTGCCATTGCTTTCAGGGCTCTGGTTTTTTTTTTCCCTCCCTGCAACTGAGAGCTGTTTCATGAGGCTGTATGCAGACGTTCCCACAAACCCCCTAGCTCCAATTTCTGCTGTGAGGCCTTTGACCTGATAGCCTTCTCTCCTCAGGCTGTTTGCCAGATCAGCATACTTTTCATTCTTGTAGATTTGAGCTGCCTCCATTCTGTTCTCATATGGCACCGTGAGCTCGATCATGATCAGCTGCTTGGTTGACTGAGAGTGGACTACTATGTCTGGTCTCATGCCACTCTTGCTGATGATCTCTGGGTGACTCTTCCATTCTGGGAGGTCTGCAGTGCACTCCCAGTCATCTGCCCCGTCCAGCAGACTCTGCCTGCATGTTCCGAGTGGCACTGTTGTTCTTGGCCATGATTCGCTGCCTCCTCCTGCCGTGAAGAATGTTGCCGGTGCTTTTGGAGTCCTGATTTTCCCCTTTTGTGGTGGGTACTAGCCCAGACTACTTGTACAATCTCTTTGAGCACTTGGTTGTGCCTCCATGTGTACCTTCCTTGAGCCAGGGCTACTTTACATGAGCTAAGGACATGCTCCACTGTTTGTTTTTCCATGGCAGAGGGGGCATGAAGGATCGTCTGTTTTTTTCCCCCTTCACCAGGTTTGCATTTGAGGGCAGAAGGTCATAATTTTATGCAGATCTGAGAATGAAGCTGATCCTGAGAGGGGCCATGTGCCAAATGTCATTCCAAGTGAGACTTCTTTGGAGTGCATTCTCCCACGTTGTCCATTGCCCTTGCTGGCTCTGCTGGACTGCTTTTTGGAGTCTTTTTTGGTCTTCTTTCTTTTCTCATCTCCTGAATCATCATGTCTCTTTTGGCTTTTCCTTTGGCCTTTGACCACCATTCAGTTTTGGTCATTCCCAGTCCTTGTCTGTTGGTCTGTGTGTGTCCTGTTATTTCTCTGATCTTGAGACTTTCTTTTGCAGAATCCATCGCCCTCTTGCACACTTTCCATTTTCTGCCTGTCTTCAGCTGGGGCTTGATTGCTTCTACCACCTTGTCTCCTGAGTCCTCCAGCATGCTTTGAAGTCTGATCTTCCCTGCTTTGTATTCCTCCAGGATGGATTTCAGTGGTAGTTTCAGTTTTGCTTGGCGACAGTACAGCGCTATGTCAGTCAGACAGGGTGGGACACCCAAGCCATTTCCTTGTGAACTTGTTTATTTTGGATTCCATTGCCTCCACTATGCTGGTGCAGATGTCGTATATCATCAGAGGCCATAGGAGCTTTGGTATCAGCATGAACTGCAGACACCAGACCTTGTATTTGCCAGGGAGCTCACACTGGTCAATGGTCTCCCAAGCCTTCTTCCGACATCTTTCCGACATCTCTGTTTGGTTTTTTTTGCTCTTTGTGTGTCTTTCAGCGTATCATCATACCATCTTCCCAGGCTCTTGACTGGCTCTTCTGAAACTGTTGGAATGGCCTGTTGGCAAACACTGAAGACCACGGATTCGGCCACTTTTCCTTTCCTCAGTGAGAGACTCCGTGATTTCTTTGGCTTGAACTTCATTCTGGATGAGGCAACTATGTCATCCAGCCTCTCCAGCACATGACGTGTCTCGTCTTCTCTGGATGAAATCACTGTAGTGTCATCCATGAAGGCCTTGAGAGGGGGCATCTTGTATCCATCACCAAGGTCTGTTTGTCTTGCGTTGCTTGTTGCTGCTTCAAGATGACTTCCATTGCCAACACGAAAAGTATTGGGGAAATTGCACAGCCCATTGCAATGCCCACTTCCAAGTTGATCCAATCTGTTGTGTACTCCTTGGTAGAGAAGCGCATTGAGAAGCCATTGAAGTACTTCTTGAGCATGTCGCGGATGTTCTTTGGCACATGGTACATCTCAAGAGCCAACTGTATCATCTCATGGGGTACAGATCCATATGCGTTTGCCAGATCAAGCCACACTACGTCCAGGTCTCTCTTTTTTGTTTTTTGCTCTTTGGATTGCGTCCCAGATCATTGTGGCGTGTTCTACACAGCCAGCCACGCCTGGGATGCCACCTTTCTGGACTGACACATCCAAGTACTTGTTTTCCATGAGGTACTTGGTCAGCCTGCTGCCATGACAGAGAAGAAGATTTTTCCCTTCGACGTTCAGTAG
>JADBJO010000044.1:320000-345000 GCA_016801955.1 Conus betulinus | reverse complement strand
CAAACCAACATAACGAACACAGTCTCTATGAATTTGAAGAGAAGAGCTTTCGAAGGCAAAACATTGCCAGGGGACTGCTGTGTTACACTAAAATTTTGTATCTCTTTGTGTGTGCCGTGTGCTCAGGCACGAACATCTGTGTGTATGTGACTCGTCTCCTCGTCTTTGTGTCTGGACCTGGGTATCAACAGAGACATAGAGGGTACAGGATCAGTACCCCCGCCTTACCCTCGTTGGGGAGTGCCATTGCGCTCTTATCTGATTGACGTGATTGGCTCCGTTTCTGCCTCCTATTCCATGCGTTGGCTGTTTGTTCACACTACTCTATCGCACCGAGTTTTTAAGCACACACATGGTGATTTGAGTGCGTGCATAAACTATATTACCTCGCCTGGAAGTGATTAGCTATCTTGAGTCAGTGAAGTCCGACAAAGGCAAAAAGTGCAAAGCTAGGCAAGATACCGATCCTCTACCTTACATACCTTTGGTACCAATGAGTGCAATGTTCAGCCATGGTGAAGTGTGCTTCCCCATTATCTGGGGTCAAGTTCACATTGCTCATGACAGTCTAGCAATCCACAACTCCACCTATCTTCATGTATTATTTAAAGCGTTCTCAGTGCCCCTGGCACTGTTTGAAAACTTTTGCACAGGAAGAGAGACGTTCTGTTTTTGCTGACCTTTTCCTAAAGAACTTTACAAAGTAGGGCCAGTCTTCGCACCTGGAAGAGTTTTCTTTCTCCCAGCCTGCTGAGGACGGCGCTTGCCCTTTCAGGACATTGTAAAATGGTAATTTTCTCTTGCTTTTAAACACTGTATGTTTCTAATGGTTCTAATAGTCTCATGGTTATGACTCGGGAGATATCTGATCCACACATAAGCCCAACGTGATGGTCAGAGACCTGGGTAGCAACCTAACAGTGTCTGTGCCATTCAAACTGCGAACTAACTCACTTTACGCAAGGATGAGCTCCACAAACCAACAGCATGCATGGTCACTATGACTGGAGATCTACAGAAATGTCTGGAGTACCTATATAATACTGTCATCTGGTCAGACCTTATGGTCCTCCCTAACATTGTGTGCCATTCAAACGGCAAACTCGCTCAGCTTAACGGAGGATGAGCTCTAGAAACCAACAGTTCACATGCTCATTATGACTGGAGATCTAAAGAAATGTCTTGATTACCAACATATATACTGTTACCTTATTCAGGCCAACAATTGCTGGATTGTAGTTCAAACATAATCCTGGTCAACAACTCTAGAAATCTGGTCGAGGTCAACATCATGCTGAAGAGACACTGAAGGTAATTCTCTACTTCAAACACTACAGATTCCTTTCAAGCAAAAATACAACAGACTTAAAGTGCCCGATTATCAAGACTAGAAAAAGCACACCATGCAAGGAGTAAGCAGAAACATGAAATGTCTGGTCAGGCAGACATTTTGGATTGAGTAGATGACATAAAGGAAAATATATGAAACATCAATAGGAGGATGACTGCTCTTTTAGTTGACATCTAAACTGCATGTCATGTACGTGTGTCTTAAGGTAAGGTAAGGTAAGGTAAGGTAAGGTAGGGTAAGGTAGTATTGCTTATAGCCCAGCCGACCTCAAAGGGCTATATCAGGGATGTTACCACGTTGAAGTCAACTCACAAGTCATTAAAAAAAAAAAAAAAAAAAAAAAAATCATTCACACATCTCTTTAAAACACCTTCTAAAAATGCACCAGAAACTCATTTAAAAATCTTTCTTCTGTAAAATCATAGATCAAATGAAAAATGTTTATCTCTTTCAGAAATTAAAAGATCACTTCAGGTGGGCCATCTCTGAACAAGGTTTTCACAGGAGTCTGCTGTAAATGGTTTATGTCTCACATCATGCAAATCCAACAATTTAAAAGAACATGTTTCACTGTGAGTGGAATATGACATGGAATGCACTACAGAGCTTCTTCACCTTTTAAAAGATAAGAATGGGTGTAAAACAAATGGCCTGTATGCAAACGGTACAAGACTGTTTTGTCTTTACGGCCTCCTTGGTAACATGGTAAAACTCTTTCAGGTTTGGATGAATTTTGTACAATTTGTTGTCTGTCTGCGAGTTCCATTCCTCTCGCCAGAGGTCTTCAAAATTAGCCTGTGTTTTCGGTTTCAGATCAGTGTGAGGGATAGACAATCGGCTCAACTCTTTCTTTGTGGCACTCTTGGCAAGTTGATCAACACCACCTCGTTGCCTCGAATGCCCACATGACTGGGAACCCAAGCAAAAACTGTGATGCATCCATCTGCTTTCAGAGAGGTTTACAGTTCAAACACTTTTAGCAGCTGAGGGTGCTTGAGATTACGACCGGCAATGGCCTCCAAAGCAGAAAGGGAGTCTGACAAAATGAGGAAATCTTAATGTTTCAATATACAGACCATTTTTAGAGCCAGGACCAAGGCTGTCAACTCTCTCTGATGTGACGTTATGTAGGAACTGTCTGCAATCATGATAAACTTTTAATGTAATCTCCGTCTTCCTGACACGATTTTAAAAACATAACCATCTGAACTGTGAATCCTCTGAAGTGTGGCTGTCAACATGGTACTCAGTAATGTAATTAAAAAAACAACAAATAAATAAATCAACAAAAAAGGGTCTCTTCTTATTCTCTTCTCCCCTATGTAAAACACTCTATGACCTGACTCTGGTTTGTCAGTATCCATATACCACACTCTGGTTTGTCAGTATCCATATACCACATGATCCCTAGAACTTTCAGCTGTGGAGCACAAACAAACAACGTGTTGCATGTGTGCCTGACTGTGTGAATGCATAATTCTTTGTGTGGGGCATGTTGTGCATTGTGTGATGTTTGCACCCATGAATGTGAATGAAAACAAAAGTCTCCATTTTGAGAACAGTATATTTAAAAAAAATTTTCTTTGAGTTTTGAGACTGCAGTCTGCAATGTGGTAATCACTAACATCTACTGAAATGCTAATAAAAACAAGCTGATACATTTCATACCTTGACCAATCAGGCAGGAAAACACTTATAACACTCAGGAAGGAACAAAAATGAAAGTGTTTATTTCGTAATATAAATGAATTCTCAACACACACAATTTGTGCAGTTTTACCCAAACAAAAAAGTATTGACTGTGAGGACTAGTATTCCCTCTTTTTGAACATTTTATTCGTGAATATAAAGATACCAACAGAAAATTATATGGTTCTAACTAACTGACAAACCTTAATAAACCTATATACAGAAAGCGAGTATTTCAGCCCCCAGATCCATAAAAAAAATGCATAATTTGGGATCAGTATATAAAACCATCAACATGGCACGTTTATGTACTTGTCTCATGTAAAAGTTTTCTTTATGCGATTAACAAAACCTCCAACTGTTTTTATTTGTCAATGATTATTATGAAATCAGTTGTTTGAAAATCTGGACATAGTGAAAGATCTGTCTACAGTTAACATTTTCAAGTCCTCATCCTTTGCTTTGATAGATAATGGTGATGTCACATTCAATAATGTCGTATTGAATGTAATAATTTATCACATCACCAGTCAAACCATGGAGTTCCACATGAAACAATGAGACAACAGAAGAACAAATCAATGTTACAAGGCACAGTATGGGAGAACACCGCAACTATTTCAAACAAATCTGCTAACTATGGATTTATCTGTATTCACTCTGAGTTTAATTTTACGGAACTTCTCACCAGTCTACACTTTAGCCTTGGTGATCATCAACAGGTATGCAATAGATAAATTGTACCTCAGTCAGCAGGAATAATAAAAACAAACAAACAAACATCTAACTAAAGACAGAGTTGTGGGCTGAAGAAAAATTATTAAACAAAAAAGTACCACTGCAAGTACCAAGAAACAATGACGATCTGGTGAGAAGCTGATTAATAAAAACCTAGTTTGACTTTCATTCCATTCCTTTCATTTAAAAAATGCTCAAACAGGTACTTGATCTTCCTTTCAATTACTCAACTCAAGAATGCAACTCTTCCTGAATAACTGAGAATGGGGTAATCAACCATGCCTATTTTTTTCTACGAAGCAGGAAAGAAATCCTGCAAAAATACAAAAGGAAATTTGACAAAACGCAAAGCTTCAACACATACTTATTATCAGTTCTATCACGTTCATTGCACAGGGTTTGGAGACAATAAACTGATTATCACTAAATGACTGTAAAAGAATGAGACCAGCATCAACTACTGTGAAATATTTTTACATGTATAATTCACCCTATAATATTCCTGTTACAAACTTCGTGCTTGCAAGTGATGGAGAAAAGATTCCATGTAAATCCAGCAAGCTGCTAAAGAAATTAACACCACAATGTGTGGTTTTAAAAGCCCAAATTCTTATTTGAACAAACTATAAAAGGTCATGTTTAATAATTGTGTGATTGCTCATGCTTGGTGTAGATCCAATAGGATCCAACAATGAACAGAATCTATATACAAAGATTTGAAAGAACCAATCTCAAGTGTAAATAAGATGAAATATACACCAGTATCTTTAAATTCAGAAGCTTTTTCATTACGTATATACAAATTTTCTTTCAAGTGTGTTCTATCATCAGCGCCCATTCACTGAACTGCATTACCTGACTGGAATTAGGATTTGCTGTCACTGGGTGCATAGCTAACCGTGGAGGAACACGCATGGATGAGGCAGGTAAGTCATAGGTGAGATCACCCTAAATGTAGAGCATGAGCAGCCGCACATTTTGAGACAGTTTTTCTTTATTTCAAGATGATTAAGTGAGGGTGAGTATGAAAGTCCTCTGGAATTCCATTTTGGTTGGACACCACATGGCAGACAGTACTCTACACCTCCTTTCAGAAGACACCCTGTCTATAGCGAACCAGCAGATACATACACCTGTGGGTTTCTGCAGAAAGCTTCAGTCACTGTAATCTACTCTGAACTTCCCATGTGCAGTGTGCAGCAATACAAGTCTCCGGGTATCATACTCAAAACTGAAATACTTGGTAATACGGGTGCATTAGCTAGGACGCCAGAACATTTACCACACAGAGAAATCTCATCAAATATGGATGGAATATTCACAGACATAAGGATGAAATGTTTTTCAATCTCATTATTTCACCAGTGCTGTACTTTTCCTGTGAAACAGCAATGATAATAATCACCATTATCACTGTCAAATGGTACTCAGAATTAGGACCGCCACACACAAAAAACAAATGAGAATATAACAAACTGATACGTAAGAGTTACATCCTACTCCACCTTGATCATAATTTTCTATTTTCCATCGGTTTTAGTTTCTTTCGGTTCCTTCATTTGGAAGAAATGTAGAGATGACACACAAATTTGCCTTTTTTTTTTTGCCTCTTGTTTGTAAAAATAACTTAATAAACTGTTGAAAAATTGAGGCAGAGAGACCTGAGACAAAGGTTAAAAGTACAAACAATATGAGATATACTTGTGGAGTCATTTCCTGTTTCTTATTAAAGTAAATAAGAAAACTGATCTTTATACAAGATGGTCACACACAAGAATTTATTTTAAAATCAAAGATTTGCAAAATAGATGGTATATAATTTCCAATTTTGTTATATACACAAGGTAAGCAAGGATGTTTCTGTTGATAATATTCTAGGAATACTCCAACTAATATACTCCATCCTCTGAGAGACTAAACTTCACTGCATTGTATTAATAGATGATTCAGAACCAAAGACCCTTTAACAAGCACAAAAAAACAACAACAGAAAAATTGATTTGAAAATTGTATTTGGTACCATTTACAAAATATGAGGTTGAAATTACTGGTTTCAAGTTAGTTTATGTAATTTGGATACTAATGTAATTCTCTGAAGCAGGAGTGTGGCGAGTTATTCTGAATGTAACTTATGTGAAAACAAGCTAGATAGCATCCACCATATACTCTGGGACTGTGTGCATGACAGATTCTTCGGAGAAATTTTTGCAAATGTTGTTAAGAAATGCAGAGGCTGTAGTCAGGAACTGCCTCTTTAGTCTTAGTTATTCTTTCATACTGTATGGCAAAACTGTCCAAACATAACAGAGTCCTGATTTTGTCTACAATTGAAAATGTTCTTTAAATTCAAATGCACAAATGAGCAAAGCATTATCAATCAAAATCCTAACTAAAATGGAAATATGAAACTAACCCCCCCCCCCCCCCACTCCCTCATGAAGACAATGTCATTTAGACAGACATGACTGAATGGTTTTAATTTCTTTTGTGAATTTGCACAAATTTGAAACTATTCTCACTTTCCTCTTACTGATCAAAGTCTCAAATACAACTTCCAATACCCTACAAACTCAAGATGCTTCAGCATGAATAACATTCAGCTGTAATGACAAAGGCTGATAAGATATAGTACATAAATTTTGCAGGAAAAAAAATATGTAAGTAGGTAGTAATTGTCACCAGATGGCAAGTTTGACAAGAATCATATACATCATCATTATCATCATGAACATAAAGAGGCCACAATACCACGGCCATATCTTTTGTTTGCTTCAGTTATGAATTGTTTTTCATTCGTTTGTGTTAGTGCAATTGTCACCTCACATACTCATCAATACCATGTATTTTTTTTGTTGTTCGTTTTTCTATTTCAAATTGTATTCCTCTTAAAAGAACTTTCTTTTTTGTTTTACAGTTCATCTAATTTATTCAACATATACATTGCAAACATCCAAATTCATTTTGTATTCACACTGTGAAAAATAAGTGGTTAAAGAAACGCTGCTAAAATGCACCGACAACGTGGTTCTTGGAAGAATATTCACTTCAGAGAAAAAACTCCTTCTAGGAACCCTTTCTGTTATAGTGAAATCAATATGTGAAAGTCAAGGGCCAACTGAAACTTTAATACAGTTTTTTTTTTTAGAAATTCAATATTTCCCAATGTAACAAAGTACAGCTCTACCCCCTTTAGTCCAGAACAAGCCAACTCAGTACATCGATCAGAAGCTGATCTCACGATTTAAGCTAGCTATGAAAAAAAACAAAACAAACAAATATTTGATTGGCAAGCATGAATCTCATATTAAAAAAATAACCACTATTATCTACAATGAATATGATTGTTAGCTTAGATTCAGTTACTGCATACATACACAGGGAATCTTTCACCTTAACACAAACATAGGAATGATTTCATCCCAAAACAAGAAACTGACACCCAGTCTCTCGGGTATAAATAATCATCTTCTTTACTAGTTAATCAGTCAGTTGCCCTACTTCCTGGGTATATATCATTATCTCTACTAATCAGTCAGTTGTACAACCAAGAAAGCAGGACAGCGCACACTTCGTTTCTGTGCAACTGGTGTAAATGCCTTAATCTGTGGGGACATTTTTCATCTGGTCAGGTCTGGCTTGCTGGTACCACTCCGTCCATGACCCATCATATACAGCCACATCCTCCTTGCCACACACATAGGCAGCCAATGCCACCATGCACGCTGAGATTCCTGCAACGACAGCAATTATTCAAAAACTACTGTTTAAAAAAAAAAACCTCACAGGTTCATTACAGTTTGTATGAAAGTAAATGCTTGAAAAAAAAAATTCATATACATCTATATGCTTAAAGTATTAAAAACTCACAATGAATAAAGGACTACTAATCTTTTAACTTTTTTCCTCTCTCTGAGTCTCTCCTTTTAAAAAAAAAAAATTATCTTTATTTCCTAAGCACTTCTTGGACAAAAGTAACCTCCATCAATAGATGGATTAACAAGACAACTTCAATTAAGGTACAAAACAGAAAAAACATATGTCCGATCTAAAAATGAGTAACCTAACATCTTACTTAAAATCTGTTTTCATTATCTGTCCCTTTTAGAACATAATGACAGCAATATTTGAATACTTTTTGATAAACAGATTGAATTACTGACAAGCTAAAAGTTTTATACTTGATTTTATATCCCTTTCATTAACAACAGACTTGCCAAAATTTCATGACAGTGATAGAATCAGTGAGAAAAGCATATGTGTACATATTATAAATCATGCCTGAATGTTCATTGATTTATATATTACTTGCCAAATGTCTCAACTATTCTTCCTATGTTGGGTGCTAAGTCCCTTGCTACCCTGATATGTATGTATGTATGTGTGTGTGTGTGCACATGTGCGCACACGACGACACGCATATGCATATAGTTACTGTTTTGCTTTGTGTATGTGATCATTTACATACCTTCTGTAAATACATTTAATACAAGTTGATGGTAAATATTTCATTCATCTGATAAGCATCAGTATTTCTTGGTATTGTTACATTTGCCAAGTTGTTGACGCTGGCGTTTTCCTTTTTTTTTTCTTTCAAAGTGAGATTTATGTTTGATTTTGGAAATGAGAATTTTCTTTGTCAGGACAAAAAAAAAAACCTTGAGAGAGAGAGAGAGAGACAGACAGACAGACTGACTGAGAGAGAGAGAGAGAGAGACAGTGAGAGACAGAGACAGAGAGAGAGAGAGACAGTGAGAGAGACAGAGACTGAGAGAGAGAGAGAGAGAGACAGAGAGAGAGAGAGAGAGAGAGAGAGTGAGAGACAGACAGAATGACAATAATGGTTCGTTCAAAAGTCCATGACTCCATCTGAAGGGAGTTGAATGTATAGAATATGGACAGAACCCATTTTGGAATCACACACATAATATTATATTCACTTCAACCATGTGAAACACATCCATGCTCTCTTCGCATACACATACTGGGAAAAAAAACCTCTCCTTCACTGCAACGATTTATATGGTTAAAAGGCAATATTACAGCAGATAAATTCTCTTCTGTCTACATAAAATTCTGATGGAATAATTCACCTCTCAAGTCCAAAGCTCTCTCTAAAATCAGGAAATTTTCATTCTCTGATGCTGAGCGACATAAGCGTTATAAACAACAGCTCCACTGCTGCACACCTGAGATTCAATAGCAACGTGAAAAGCTTTCCAAGCCTTAATTTGGATAATGACAAACCAACACATAATATGAAATGTATGGATGATTCAGTCAAGTGACTTTAAAGATCAACACAATGAAAATCTGTTGCTTCTCTAGAAAGAGCAAGGGAGCAGCGGAGGAAGGGAGGAAAAGCGCTGGGGGGCAAGAGCATGAGAGAGAGAGAGAGAGAGAGAGAGAGAGAGAGAGAGAGAGAGAAGGAGACAGACAGAGAGACAAAGAGAGCAGCAACAGAGAAAGACATAGACGGACAGAGGGAGGGAGGGAGGAAGAGAGCAGAAGAGAGAAAAAACTCAAAAAGAGAGTGACACAGACAGGCAGGCAGTCTGTGTGACTGGGACAGAAAGAAATCAGGATGGTGGGGAAAAAGAAGGGGGGGGGGGGGGGGGGGGGGGGGGAGAGAGAGAGAGAGAGAGAGAGAGAGAGAGCAGTGGAGCAGGGGTTATTTGGACAGAAAGACAGAAGAAAAAAAAATCTAAAACATAATGGATGTGAAAGATCTACCTTGATAGTGGTTGTTTGGAATTCACAACAGGTTTGGTACTCATGAAAGGGTATCAGGAATTCACAACAGGTTTGGTACTCATGAAAGGGTATCAGCTGTAATGATGAACATGATGATCATTGTCTGAACAACACAAATACCATTATCATCAGTTGTGGAAATAAAGCATTTCAAAAAGTATCAGGTATTTTAAGTCCTGCTATTTGCTTTTAATCTTCTCAAATCAATCAACCATGTAATCAGCCCTATATCTAAAATGTTGATTAAAAAGACCATACAGCAATGTTTAACAGGAGCTACAACAAAAAAAGTGTGCAGTTGGCTCTTACAACAGTTGAGTTGAGTATGCAACCAAAACATTTGAACCAACACTAACACTGCATATCTGTTGTGACCGATAGTGGGACGACAAATAATATATTATTCAACATATATGAAATAGGAATGAGAACACAGCTTTATCATGACTATTATATTTATAATTGGTCACAATACAGAGAAATACTGTATGCAATTCTGTGCCTTTCATCATGCTTACATGATGACCTCGGCTCTGATTCCCCTTCTATGCCCGGAACAGATTTATGTCACAGTCCTTGGTGATGGCAACTCATGGAGAACTTAGCAACTCAGACAGAGTGGCACTCTCTGCTCCAGAGGAGGGCACTCAGTGTGTGTCATTTATCTTTTATTGTAGTCAGTAAGAGTCTCAGGAATTGGTATTTAAATCAGAACCTGAACCCCACTGAGACAATACTGAAGGTAATCCTTTGTGAGAGCTTTCATGGTGATCTCATGTTGACACTTCAAGTGGACTGCTGAAAAGGGGAGACAAGTGTGTAACAAAATGTGTTCTGCAGAGTCGGGATAAATGTGAGTCATTGTTCTGAGAAGACTCACAAAAATAATGAAGCTATAAGAGAAAAAAAAAAAAAAACCCAACAAAAAAACAAAACACAATATGAAATAATCCTTCAGCTGCCTAAGTTTGGCTGAGGTTGGGGGTTCTGAAAAGGCAGAGTAAGTGACATTTCCTGTCAATGACCCATGACAGAAAAAGCTGGGATTCATTAATGAAACGTCTGTGCCAGGTTGACAGTATCAATCAACATTTATATCAGAGTTTTGTCCAGATAAAACTGATCCAGTTTACCTGATCCACAGGTGGCAGCCAAAGGTTTGCTCAGATCAACAGGCAACTGCTGGAAGATTTGCAGCAACTCTTCTTTACTTTTGAGTGTCTGCTGATCTGTGTCCATCAGCTCCATGAAGGGCAGGTTGAGAGTGCCAGGGATGCAGCCTGGCTTGATCCCTTCAAAGATCATACACATGTAATCTAACAGAAATGTACACATCATGATGAAGACAGATAATATGTCATGTATGCATGCGGTCATAGACAAAAGTGGACAGTCTCGTTTTTAGGTCATATGTATACTGTGCAAATAAACAGCACAAAACAAATACAAGCCAACAATTCATCAGTCATTAAAACAATGAGCTGCAAAGATTTGTAAAGAATTTTTCTTCAAGGCAGGGGGAAAAAGGAAAATGCATTTATACATAGACCATAATAGTTAGATTGCTCAATACAAAGATATTTCACTCACCAGCTTAGGACCAAATGAGTGTGTGTGTAGACTGATCAATAGATATTCATTTCACTAGTTTAGGACTAAATGTGTGTGTGTGTGTGTGTGTGTGTGTGTGTGTGTGTGTGTGTGTGTGTGTGTGTGCCTTCATAATTCATTACAAAATCAGAGATAATCTTATCAGTCATAACAGCTCAAATAAATTCAGTGATAAGGTACCTTTTCTAATTCAGTTCAAGACAGAAAGTCAGACATACACAGTCTTTCATTATAACATTTTTGATAACTATTTCAGATTTTCACCATGTATGCTATCACAGTTTGTCCGTCAATGATGTATTTCTTAGAAAGTACTGTAAAAAATGCACTAGATAATTTTTATTTTAGAAAATGATTTAAAAAAAAAAAAAAAAAAAAAAAAGAGGCAGAGAAAGCAGATTGCGCTATAGATGTGTACTCAATTCTTAACAACTGAGAGTGCATTCGTCTGAACCATCCTGACATGGCAGACAATACTATGATCTACATGATTTACAATAAATGAATATATGAATAAAAACAAATAAATAAAATGTGTAACAAGGCAAAAAGGGTGCGACATCTTTGTCTATACAAACACGGACATATGGTTGTGAACTTCAAGAACAAGTGGTGGCATAATGATTAGCAGATAACTTTACAAAACCCAAGTAAAACTATCATCTTTAACACACGTATAATGATCATGTTCAACTATTTTGTACCAGGTCTCGGTTCTGCACCCTTCCCATTAAAGCGTTCCGCTGGTCTTGCATCCAAGAGAGTGTACGTCTTCTCCTTGAATTGGTTCGCTTCTATCTGTTCAAAACTTTTCATTAGGCTGGGATTGAATTTCGCTTTAAATTTTTGTTTTGTTATCTGAGGTGTTGCTTCTGTCACCCAGTTGTTCTGCTTGCGCCATTTCTGCAGACCCCCTTCCATTACCGAGACATTTTCGTGACCGAATACACGAAAAGTCCACCAGACCCGCTGAGCAGAGAACAGGGGCAGTCTATCATGGTTATCATAGACAACTACGTGTGTATCATTGCTGATTCCAATGCTACCGACATAGGTTCAAATTCCTCTGGTTTCGGAAGCATGTGGGAGAGATGTTTCGCTTCTTGATCCGCACACATGTCTATGTCGAAGAACATCGCTCCCGGAATGTGCTCACGCGCATATTCTGCTCTCGCGTTTCGTTTCATGTTCGGAAGGTGCCAAGACCCGTCCAAAACACGGAAATTGGGGGAGATGTCTTCAGCATGTCTGCTACCCATTTCACGCTTACAACAGCGCCTACTTTATTCATGTCGATCAAACGTTTAAATGCTCCTGAAATCTAGTTGGTTTGCGTTATGGCCTCGTGGTTGTCCTTCACCTTGCGGAATCGAAACCGGAAGTAGCATACATTTCGATAATTTATTTTATAAAGAAAAATAATTTCGATGTTGAAAGTTACTTTTTGTTTGTTACCACAAGTTTAAAAGCCATAAGATACTATATTTAGGGATAAAACATGATTTCTGATACTTCTCTTGACAAAAACTATGAAACTCAAATTGATACGAAAACGTAATAATTGGGAAACGCTCGACTCGTGGTGAATAGATACAAAAAAAGTGGTGCAACTCAATGTTACTCTCTCAATTCGCTCTTTCTACCAGCTTGTTTTCACGAATCTTACCCTTTTTTGATGTAAGACATTTTAAGTCTGCAAATGCAAATTGCATTTTGTGTATGTAAGAGTTTATCCAAACCAGCAGACCCAAAAATAAATGGTTATTTCTTTAACCATAAACTCATAGATTCTGTGCGTATATACAGACCGATAACCAGCAGACAAGCGTAACAGTAGCCTGTCACTGGCAAGTGTTTATAGCTTGAATTGTGACAACTGACTAAAACAGACAGGGAGGTGCTACTGCCAGAGCCATGTCGGGAAAGCCTCCTGTCAAGTCGGAGGAGAACCTCAAAGACAAATTTATTAGATTTTTTGGCCGGAACAAGCCCACAGTCCAGAATCTGCCCAAACCTACAGCCAAAGATTTTGTCATCACTCCACAGATACTGAAGGTACATGAATGTTGTTGTAGTGGTGATGTATGTGACCGTTTTTCTCGGTGATGCTATACGCATAAAAAACCACTTATCACTGATGGAACTGATCTAAGATTAACCTAAATGTTAACCATTTTATGTGTCTCGTAATGTAACAAGGACTGGCATTCATACAATGATCAATACGCATACTCAGGCACAGTAGAAAGGGCAGACCATGTAAGACCTGTCTGTTCTGTGCATGTGTAAATTGCATATATATGTGTTGCTGTAGAGACAGGGGGGTCAAAGTGGGGCATGGTTTTCAATGGTGCTCACTTAGTTTTGAACATGTTCCAGTGAACTAAATTTTGCTGTTTTCAGTCATTTTTATTCTGCTTTTCAAATTTACTGCAGACATGAAACTGTTGCTTGCATTAGTCTGATATATTGAATTGATCAGGATATGTGTGGGAAAATGTAAACGGGGTTGACATGGGTGAGGAGGGAGGATGGACCGTTTACTTCGTGTGCTACACAACGGAAACTGGTGTTGGATACAGTGTCAGTTGGTAAAGGGACAGTATGGACTTGCTTGTACTGACGGAAGGAACAGTTTTGGAGGGAAAGGGGTAGAGGGTAACGTGGGGGAATAGCCTTAGTTGTGGGCATGATAGAATCAGTTGCTTGTTTCAGAATGAACGAAGCAGTATTTATTAATTCCAGTGTCCACACTGCATTGTTATAATATGTTTTGCGTATATGTGTGTATGTGGTTTGAACTTACATGGTTTGATCATTTAGTGATTGTTATTTGCCTTTTCTACCCAAGGATAGTATATTACAATAATTTTGCTTGATCAGTGAATGTATTTCTCTGCAGGATATTGGACCAGAATGCCCCTTCAACAGTCGGATGAGAAACCTGAAGGATTTGACAGAACTTGTAAAGCACAAGAAATTGGAACAGGTTTGTTGATCTTACAGTTTACTTATTTGAAATAATATATTCATATGTAAGTGTTAGACTGTTTATTCTGTCTTTATGTTTGGATATGAATCAAACATACTGCTAAATTAGTAATGTGCTTATTAGATGTTTTTAGTGTGTGTTGCGAGGAGAACAGCATTAGAGCATTCACATGTATATAAGTGCAGAGAAGTGTGTGTGTGTGTGTGTGTGTGTGTGTGTGTGTGTGTGTGTAAAATGCTAAATATGTTTAACAAGTGTCATTTCAGTATTCCTTGTATTCAAACAGACATGATGTATTAGGACTTGATACATGATGTGACACATCATATTCAGTCACCATGACATTTGGTGAGGAGGGAGAGGAGGCTTTGGGATGGAGAGATTTTGGACAGGGTTTAATGTCGATTGTATCTTTTCATTGTGTTAATTTAGCATTTTCTAAGTTTAAGTGTAACTTTCAGCATTATCAGTATTTACTTGACAAGTGTGATAGTCAAGTGGTCGATATGCTGTATTCAGTGAATCTGTAGAGCAGGTTGCTTTTTCACAATTTCAGACTTGATTAATTCGTGGTGAGAGAAGGGTGGATTCACATTTTTTGCAGTCTGCCCAGTAGCCAGACCTGTCAGTGTTTAAATTCATGTTATTTATAGCCCAGCTGATCATTGTTGCTAGTGCCTGATCCCTCTTTCATATGTAACGTAGATCAGATACGTTGATGTGAGAGATCTCCAGATCAGTGTCATCTTTAGGCTAGGTATAAAAACAAGGAAGTTCCCAGCGTGTACCAGGATGTATGGAAAAGAGAAGAGTGCTTCCAATTATTTCCCCATTTTCTACTGAACTGTGTATATTACACATTACACAAACCTCTGCCAACAACTTTGTTGTGTGAGTGTCTAGACTCGGTACTGCCCCACAGAACTTTTGTCATAAATCAATCCCTTTTCTCTGGCTCTTTTCCAAATTTTTCAAACCTTTAATCAATAGACTATTCTCAGAGAAACCCATGTTTGACCCAAATTTTGTAACAAAGAACAGACCTATCTCTATCTTGTCTTTTCTTTCTAGAATTACTGAATGTGTGTGTGTGTGTGTGTGTGTGTGTGTGTGTGTGTGTGTGTGTGTGTGTGTGTGAGAGAGTGTGTGTGTGTGTGTGTGTGTGTGTGTGTGTGTGTGTGTGTGTGTGTGATTGCATGCATATGTGTTAGTCTTGTAGGCATGTACGTGTGTGTATGTGAGGAGTAGGGAAATGTGATACTGAAAGTGTTTCTGGGTTTAGTTTTGCTTTTGGTTTAGTTATTGATTCATTTGTCTACATATATGTACTGATATAGTAAACTGATTGTGTCTGCTTTGTTTATTTTGTATATACATTTTTTAGCAAGTCAGTTGCTTTGATTATTTATCATTTTCGTACTTCTGTAAGTGCTGAAAGCCAGGGTTCTGGATGTAAGCATATAAATTTTCATTATTATTATTAAGTACATGACTAGGAATAATGTTTCATTGTGCTACCCAAAGACATCACTGTGGACCAGAAGATCACTTTCTGAGGTGGAACAGATTCCTGAACTCAATGAGCTGACTGGGTTTTTCTGTCAGAATGCACCAGAAGCTCTGTGGAAAGCAGTACATGACCTGATAGAACAACAGCATGACCTGGATACTCGACACCAGGCCCTGTACTTTCTACTGGCTCTTATTGAGGGACAGGTGAAATATCTGTTTGTGATCATTGGATGTGTATTGGAATATCATATACAGATTAGTTTAGGTAACATGGGCCTCTATTACACAAGAATCTTTTTTTTTACATAAGAAATTTAGCTTTCTCAACCAAAAGCCTTTTTTTTCATATGTCCATGTGTGTTGTTCAGACAATGATGGATTAGACGCAGTTTCATCACAGGATGAATGTGGAGAGGAAATGGAAAGTGATGGCATCTTTAAAGTAGTGCATGAAGGGCCACACACTATGAGACCTTTTTTTTAAAGAAAATATTCCAAGTACAATATAGTCACTTGCTCTAGTTGACTCAGAGTTACTACCCATATATAGTGTATTTCTCTTTCATTCATGGAAATGTTGACTAAACTACCTGTGTTCTGTGAAGGGAAAAACCTGGGGTATAGTTGTATGCATTTTCAGAGTACTGGTGTTCATTGAGTACAAGTTGTCAGTGACCTAAACCAGCACTATACCTGGGTTATAGAGAAATATTGAATGCACTGTATGGTTGTAGAATGACATAAATCTCATAGATGTAAGAATTATGGCTTGAAGTTATTTTATGTGGTGTTGATATGTTAAAAACAAGTTCATTATTTAGGATGAATGAAAAATTGTGGATATTAACGCAGTTATAACCTGCTGTCTTATCCAGGTAGGTGTCATGATTAGTTGATGATAAAGTTGTGTTTACAGGTTGGGCTAACTGTGCTGCTTTATTGACCAAATGTGTATTACAGCTATGGCTGTGTGAGGTGCTTTTATGGGCTGATTGGATTTGTTGACAGCTGAAGTTTCTGGGCATGTTGCGGGGTTATTTCTTCAACGTCATTGTAGGACTGCAGCATCCTGAAGACCTGCACCTGAGGTAACCCAGAACTGATTTGATGTGTGTGTGTGCGTGTGCGTGTGCATGTGTGCATGTTAGTGTGCATGCATGTACTTGCGCATGTGTTTGTATGTGTATGTGTATGTCTACATGCATACATGTTAAATTCGTGTGTGTGTGTGTGTGTGTGTGTGTGTGTGTGTGTGTGTGTGTGTGTGTGTGTGTGTGTGTGTGTGTGTGTGTGTGTGTGTGTTTGACATGTCAAAGACAAATCAAATGAAAATTGCATAGGGTTAACTTCTGTTCTTTGTGCAGCAATACGAATTAGTTTGTATGTTAACTCATCATAGATTTTGTCGCACACAATTTTCTAGTGCTTCTGTTCCCCACAGTCTTTGGATAACTGACAGTCACCAGAACCAGAGTTTCATGACACTATTGAGGGAAGTCTCCAAGTCTCCAGTGTAGCTTCCTTATGCAATGAAACCATTTAGATGAAAACAGAAACCAGTTCCTTTCCTTTGTCTTCTTTGGTTTCAGTGATTTAACTGTGATTGTTCATTTGAATATTTTTTGTTTTTGTCTTTTTTCATAAACAGACTGGAACTTTTCAAGAAGTTGAGTGATGAGGGGAAGAATCTTCAAGACTTTGAGGAGGAAAACAGGTGGGTGCATGGAAAGTCAGGTGAATGATTAAATGAACATCTGTGTACTGTATTTTTGATGATTTCCCTGCATTCATTGCAGTTACATGTCTTTTAATTAAGTGGGGAAGAAGTGTGTAAGTGCTTGTTTGTGTGTGTCTGTGTGTTGAGAGGGAAGTGGGGAAGGGCAAATTGTGATTGGAGGGGTAGGGTGGGGGGAAGGTAAAAGTGAAAACTTGAAAAACAAATATTGATAATGACAGAGTTGATAAAACTGAAAAAGCAAAGTGAGATGGGTAAGCACGGTGAAAAAGTGTGTACAACTATACCTGGTTGAATGTACTAAGGAAGCTGTGCTTGGAGGGAGAGAAGGTGATTGAGAATGAAAAGACAAAGGTATGCCTGTGGTGATAGTTGCTGATGTGTTGCTAGGACCATTCCTTTTGAAGCTGATGCCAGATGCCCTGACGGCTGGTGTCATCACAGAGTTCTTGCAGCTCCTCATCAACGTCATCAAGTTTAATGCTGCCTACATAGATGAGGACATTATGTCAGGACTGGTGCAGTGAGTGGCTTTTAAGCCTTTGGCTTTAGATAAGCGCTGGGAAAAAAAAAATGTTCTGTGTGCTGATGAAATGTGCACTTTATGAATGTAGTAAGTAGTGCATGTAACCTAATGCATTATGCATGCTAATGTTGCACTGAAATTTCTTCTAATGACCTGGTACATCAGGTACTTCTGATAGATGCAGGTCTAGTAGGTTTGATTCAGTTTGTATATGATACAGTATGTTCTTGCTAAATATCAAAATCCATTAGTTTTCAGCATATACACATTACAGTAAATTTTCTCCAGGTTAGAAATGATGTTTAGTATACTGAACTAGGCAATTGACAACAGCAGCGAACCTGGGAACACTTGAAGTCAGTGAAGCTGTCCACACTCTCAATGGAGGCAAGTCACCAGAAATTGATGTATATGTGCAAAAGTCCTGACGCTTGGTGGTCCAGATGACATCAAGACTCTGACCAGTATTTATCTGAAAAAGAAAAAAAAAAAAGGAAAAGGAAGATTATGAGAGCATGGTGACCAGCAGTCCAGACACTTTTTCTAATAATATCTCTACTCATGTAAGAATGTTGAGAGACCTGGTGAACAGACTGGAGGAGGGACAAGAGAAATATTTGCAGAAGAAGACATGATTCAGACGTAAAAGCAAGGGAGTATGGTGAATATAGAGTGGACAAAGTTGAAACTGTTGAAGTAAAACAAGCCTTTAAAAAGGAAAGGAGTCTGGTAAATAGTAGTACAGACAAAGGTGAAAGTGTAGTGAAATGAGCCTTTGAAGGGAGGGAGTTGGGGTGAATCTAGTATAGACAAGGGCAGAAGTATTGTATTAAGAAAATCACTTAAAGGGAGGAGGTGTGGTGAATCTTGCGTAGACAGAGATGAAACTGTTGAAGTGAAATGAGCTTTTGAGTGAGGGAGTCTGATGAACCTAGTGTAGTCAGTGACAGAAGCACTTTACGTAAACACATCTTTGAAGGGAAGCTCTTTTTTGAGATAGTTTACTGCAATAAAAATTATTGCTCATTTGAGAATGTGGAAGATGACTTGTGATTCCTTTTAACATGAGCGCTTTTTTTGACAGAAGTATTTGTGTATAACAACCGGCCCTTACTTTATAGCTGTTGCAGTCAGTGTTTGTGGGTAGAAAGTTAAAAACAAAACAATTGGCTTTTGACAGGCAGACCTGCATGATTCAGAACCGAACGCGCTCTGATGAAGACATGAAGGTGAGTGCCATGCATGTGTGTGGATGCGCAAACGAGAAAGTTTGTAAAAAATGGTTAGACATGGTGCCATTTGCCCATAGATTCAAATGCGCTTTTGTTCTATACTTTGTATTTTTGTAGCTATAAGTGTCCAAGGCATATTCTTGTCCTTGATCCTTACAGTAGACAGCATATCTTACAAGGGAATGAAATTAGTTGTAGAACTCAAAAGCATTTCAAAGGAATAAGATGATGTTAAACAATAAGAAGTCAGGCCTGTATACCTGATATCTAAGGAAAAGAAAACGACGTTGGGATGGTCTTGTCGCAAGATCCTCCATTGGTCCCACTGAAACAGGCCTCTAGGAAACTGCTGAAGGAGTGAGACGAAGGGGAAGACAGAAAAAGAGATGGACTGACAGCATTGCAGAATGGACTGGGAAAGCATTTGCAGAGCCCCAAGTCTTGTCAGACAAACAACAAAACTGGGGGAGCCCGGTGAACTGTTTGTCAGTGTGGTTCCCCAATGACTCTCTATGGAGTTAAGGTAGAAGAAAAAGATAAGTGTGTGTGTGTGTGTGTGTGTGTGTGTGTGTGTGTGTGTGTGTGTGTGTGTGTGTGTGTGTTTCCATTTCAATGTTATAAATCCTGCACTTTATTGCATGGGACAAGTTTTGCTTAAAGGATAGCGTCTGTGATTGTGGTTTCATGGTGTGGTGTGACAGTTGTGCCTGAAGGCGATGGACTCAGTCATCTGCTACAGCTTCCTGCCCCCGGACTGCCTGCACTACCTGGTGGCTGCCCTCTGCCACATCATCAACAAACCACGCTTCTGCGACCACAGTTGGGAGGTAAGTGTGGGGTGACTATAGGGGGCCGAAAGGGAAGAGGGCTTACTTAGTAGGCAAAAAGAGAGAAGTTTTCATTGGGGTCTTTGGGTGATGCCATTTTGTTTTTTTCACTATTGAGAATATTTTTGACAGAAATGGAATGGATGTTACCTCCTACATCCTCACCTACTCCCACCCCGCTACCCCTTCTCTCTTCCTTTTTTTTTTACCCCTACCTCTGCTTTACCTTCTGTCCTACCTAAAAGTAGAAATGTTTTATGTAAGAGTTGTTCACTTGCAGAATCTGCGTTGATAATTGTTACAAACTTTCAGTCTTATTTCAGCACTTCCTTTAGGCGCATGAGTGACAAAATCAGGAAATAGTTTTAACATGTTGATTCTAAAAAATAGTTACTTTTTTTTAGATAGCGTAACTTTTTGTCTTGGTTTTTGACAGACAAGGAAATCTGGTATAATAAAAGTGAGGTTAGAATGCTAAGGTGGATTAAACAGCATAGAAACTTGACAAAAACTCTGCACACCACTTCAGGACAGTAAACTG
This sequence comes from Conus betulinus, assembly GCA_016801955.1. Classification (NCBI taxonomy): domain Eukaryota; kingdom Metazoa; phylum Mollusca; class Gastropoda; order Neogastropoda; family Conidae; genus Conus; species Conus betulinus. The sequence continues at coordinate 324,495 of JADBJO010000044.1, read as the reverse complement.
ATCATTCACAAATGCCTATTGACATCAGCAACCACAATGTTTGAGTACAAAACAGTGTCAGTTTTGAAAGGATGTGGATGAAGACAGAAAAGAAAAGGAAGAAAATGAAAGGAAATAGAACATAGAACATGCTTTGATATTTATCTACAGTTAATGAGGAAACTGCTGGGCACACATCTGGGTCACAAGACCACCATCTACACGCTGTGCTGTATGATGGAAGACAGGTGGGTTGCCTTATTTGGTTTTGTGGTTAGGCTGCTAGAGTCAGTGTGTCATTTAGGTTTGCTGTGTTTGTCCTGTTGTTTGTCCTTTATTACTGCACTGTGTTATAGAGGGGTCTCTAATTGAAAAAAAAAAACCAGAAGGGCCTGTAGTCAACTAGTTAGAGCTCTGCCAGCAGAACTGATGGTTGCGAGTTCAAACTGCTCATAGGGTTGGATTCTTTCAGCTTGAAAACCTTGTCTGTCCATCCTGCAGTAAAAAGGTACCTGATTCAGCTCAGGGATGGTTAAAGGCAATGGAAGGAGAGGGTTAGCCTTTACCTGCCATCACTCCATGCTCCAGACAGTGGACCTCTTGACCGTTCACTGCCTGTAATAAACCATCAGGCTCTGGGACTTCATACTTTCTCATTGTATTGTAGAAAGGCCCAATGTCAGATGCATAGGGTATTCTTCAAGCTGTGTCTTTACAGGTTGAAAATCCTCTTTATCCACCCGGTACAATATTGCTACCTCAGTCGGTGTGGGAAAAGTTCAAGTGGTGGAAGGAAAGGATTGGGCTCCTCCCACCTTGATGCTGTGCCTCAGATACTGAGAGCTTCTTGCAGGTCACCCTGCCTACAGCCAGGCTGTTACGGATACTTCTGTGCCCTACTGTAACTGTACCCCACTGTATTATATTGCGTTTAGTGGATTGTTTTTCGTTGCATTTTACACAGCATTGTTTTACATTATTATCAGGGAGCTTACTGTTATGCTGGGAGGTTACTGTTGCATTTCCTGTGTTGTATGTTTACATGGTTGAACAGCGCGTGTTCCAGTGAAAAGTTGCCTCTTTGGGTGTGTGTGTGTGTGTGTGCGTGCGTGCGTGCGTGCGTGTATGTGCGTGTGTGTGTGTGTGTGTGTGTGTGTGTGTGTGTGTGTGTGTGTGTGTGTGTGTGTGTGTGTGTGATTTTGAATGACCTATGAAGGAAATGTTAGACTCTAGCAATGATTTTATCGTGATGTTTTTGAACATGATACCTGTAATTATGATGCAATGCTTGTGACTTGCAAGCATGCCTTAATTGATGCCTTCAGTTCCTTAGTAAATTGAAGTTGTATGAATTGATGTTGAGTGAATGTAATGATGCTGATAGTACTGAAAATTGTGGTGATGATGACAGCGGTGAAATGCCTGATGATGTTAATAGGATTGGTGGTTCTGGAGATGATGACAGTGATGAGATGTCTGAGGATGTCAATAGGATTGGTGATTGTGGAGATGATGACAGTGATGAAATGTCTGAGGAATAGTCAATGGGATTGGTGATTGTGTCTGAGATGATGACAGTGATGAAAGTGTGAAATGAGGATGTCAATGGGATTGGTGATTGTGGAGATGATGACAGTGATGAAATGTCTGAGGATGTCAATAGGATTGGTGATTGTGGAGATGATGACAGTGAAATGAGGATGAAATGTCTGAGGATGTCAAATAGGATTGGTGATTGTGGAGATGATGACAGTGATGAAATGATGAAATGTCATGATTGGATGTTAATGAGATTGAGTGATGAGGATGGAATGGGATGACAGATGATGACAGTGATGAAATGTCTGAGGATGTCAATGGATTGTGATTGTGGAGATGATGACAGTGATGAAATGTCTGAGGATGTCAATGGGATTGGTGATTGTGGAGATGATGACAGTGATGAAATGTCTGAGGATGTCAATGGGATTGGTGATTGTGGAGATGATGATGACATGTCTGAGGATGAAATGTGTCTGAGGGAGGATGTCAATGATGACAGGGATTGAGGATGTCAATGTGATTGGTGATTGTGGAGATGATGACAGCGGTGAAATGTCTGAGGATGTCAATGGGATTGGTGATTGTGTGATGATGACAGTGGAGAGGATGATGACATTGTGGAGCGACAGCGGTGAAATGTCTGAGGATGTCAATAGGATTGGTGATTGTGGAGATGATGACAGCGGTGAAATGTCTGAGGATGTTAATAGGATTGGTGATTGTGGAGATGATGACAGTGATGAAATGTCTGAAGATGTGAATACTGATGTGCAGACAGCACAATCCAGACTTCTTGATGCTTCGAGGGGCAGTGTTCACCATGGGGATGGCTCTGTGGGGGTCACGACGGATCGCCACGCTGCAGCACAGCCCATCCTCTGTCCTGCCGTCTTTCTACCAGGTCAGTGTGTATACAGTCTCTCCTAGCCTGCTTATTTGTGTTGCAGCACAGTAATGCGTTGTTTTCTGTGCAGTTTAGAAAAGGTTAGTGTAGAAAATCACATTGGTGTTTGGTTGCATGAGAAGACTGAATGGCCATGCTGAAATGATTGTGAAGGGTACTGTTGAGGAGGGGAGATGGAGGGGATAGCAGAAAAAAAGATGGACTGATGGTTTGGTGAAAGAGACAGGGAGACCATTTGCAGAGACAGACAGATCGTGGCGCACAACCGACAGAAGTGGAGTAGTCTGGTGAACAGTTCTTCAGAGTGAAGCCCTGGTGAATCTTTACAGAGGCGAGGAAGAAGAAGGAGGAGAAGAAAGCAGTGTGTATGATATAGCCAAAGATGTGCTATATATAGTATATTTACAAAGACAGGATTTTGACAGTGACAGCTGTGAAGCCGAGATCACTGAAAAAGGTGTGATCAACAGCATGTTGATAAAGGTATGGGCTGATGCTACCAGTGGTGACATGTTAAAGCTTGCAGTGGACAGCATGTTGACAAAGATAGGTATTTAGAAAGAGAAGGAGTTAGTTACCGCCAAGGACACAGACAACCGAGTACAGGACAAAACACTGTTTGTCTGTGTCCTTGGCGATAACTATCCCCTTCTTTTTCTAAATTTTGCTTCATTTTCCGCCCTCAGTCACTTCGTTTTGAAACTTAAGATAGGTATTGTTGTAATTAAGTTGACATAGGTGCATATTGATAGCACTTACGAAGTTGTGAAATGGATTGCAAATTCAGGGCTGCCACTTTTTTTTTTTTTTTTTAAGGTAGACACCTGACTCTCAGGATAGAATACTTAAGGCTCATCAGACTTCCATTTCTGTTTTAAGGGTCTTGACCCTCGGTTAATTCACTACTCCTTAAGGTTTGTTTTGTGAGTAGTAAATATATAAGTTTAATATAAATCAAGATACTTTAAGATAAAGTTGTTTTTTTTCAGTTAATCTTGCTCATGTGTAAGTGAATTAGATTTTAAGAGATTTCTTTTTCTTGATGTGCTCATGTTTGGATTGAGCGTGCGCGCGCGCGTGTGCATGCGTGCATGCGTGTGTGTGTGTGTGTGTGTGTGTGTGTGTGTGTGTGTGTGTGCAGGTGCTGGCCTTCAACAGTCCACTGATTGCCTACGAAGTGGTGCTGACCATTCAGCGTCTGGTCAACAAGTTTGGCAAGGAACTACTGCACAACTCCTGGGAGACCATCCTGGACATTCTGCAGAAGCTCCTGCATCAGTGTGAGGTGAGCACCTCCTGTCGTGCCCAGAGAGGCTGGGACAAAGGGAGAGAGGGGAAAGGGAGGATGCTAGCAAGGCCAAGGTCACAGGTGTCATGTTGGTGAAATATATCTTCATGCATAATGCTTTGGTTGTTATGCTGTTGGTAACTGGGCTGTTTCACTGGTTCCCTCTCCTTTCACACTGCTAACCATTTCAGATTGGACTACTCCTTCACTGCAAAATAGACACTGGGTTAGTTTTCAGTAATACCTGCTTCGTTCACGGTTGAACATTAAAGATTTGACTTGATTTTAGTGATTCATCCTTCATCCACTACTGACTGTGACAGATTGGACTTGCAGAATTAAGTGGTTATGTTACACATTGGACTGGATTTGAGTGGTTATGTGACTGATTCAACTGGATTTCAGTGGCAGTGTTACTCACTGGACTGGCTAATGGCTGAGTTTTACATCCTCATAGCGAAAGTTTTTAGGGACTTGTTGTTCTTTCACGGTAGTCTTTGCACTGGACTGGGCTTCAGTAGTCGTGATACAGATTGAATAGCTTTCAGTGGTTACCTTACAGAGTACCTTACTGGATTTCTCCTATTCCATGATGAACATGAGAGGCTGGATTTCAGTGGTTTCTGCTCCAGTCGACGAGTAACATGAAAGTTCGGCAAATAATCCTGAAAATTCCATGTTCATTTTTACATTGCATATTTATTTACCAGTCTGCACCTGTATTTGAACGGAGGGACCCATTGTCCAATAATCAGAGCAGGTAGCTGTGGCGCTGATGGTCA
>JADBJO010000044.1:292500-315000 GCA_016801955.1 Conus betulinus | reverse complement strand
AACCCTCTTCAGTATGCACTTATCTGAGCTTAGTTACGCCGAAAACCATCAGCAAGGTAAGTAACTCCGTAATTTGAACATGGTTACCCAATTAAAAAATTAATTTAAAAGAGAGGAAAGGAAATAATGAAATGAAAATAATTCTAAAAATTCCTACGAATATATACGTTGCTATATCATAAGTTTGAAGAATGTCACATGAGCCATTAACTCGGGGGGGGGGGGGGGGGGGGGGGGGGGGGGGGGGGGGGAATCTTCTTCAGAACTTTCTTCCGAATTGTTGTTCATTATACCTGGAACCTCATCCTAGTCGAAATATAGGTCACTCTAAGCTTCATTACCCAGCACTTTCACTAAGTCTTTATGCCGTAAATCCTACAAAACACAGTATCTCATCACTAAATCTCATTATAGAATGGCAGAAATCAAGGTTAGCCATGGTGTGTGAAAAACAGCATTTCGACCTCAAAACTTACAAAAATTTGTAACTCGAGAACTATGGCACGTATCAACTCACGTTTTTTTTGCAAACGGAAGTAAATGGCTACAGGAAGAAGGAAGTCACGTTCTCACGAGACTTCCTTTTCTACGAGAAACATGGTGGCGCCCATTGTTGCCACGTGTTTTACCGGGCGCTGGCGGATGCTCAGCCTTTTGGCTGTGTGATTCCGTTCGGGCGCTAGCGGGTGCTTGCTTGTCAAGAGAGTTAATGTTGAAGTGCACCTGTGCACTCAGTTGTTGAAAGCATTACTTATCAGTCATTGCAAGAAAAGCATGATTGAAGCATGCATGCACAAACACACACACACACACACACACACACACACACACACACACACACACTGTCCCTCTCTCTCTCTCTCTCTCTCTCTCTCTCTCTCTCTCTCTCTCTCTCTCCCTCTCTCTTTCTCTCTCTAAGGGGACTCTCATGTAGGCTGCGCAGAAGATAGTTATAGTGTCAGTAGAAGTATCTACACTAGGGGCTGCTGGGATTCCAATTACGGATCTCACTGACTCTTTGTATGGAAGTCTTCGGATGTAAGGTCGGCTTTTGTGCCTGTCTTGATAATGACAAGAAAAAAATGGATGTTATTTTGTTTCTTACATGTACAATAATGCTTGAGAACCTGGAAATTTTAACAGTTTTTATTTCTTATCTCTATGAAAAACTTCTGAGCCAGTAGGCATCTTTTGTCAGGAAAAACCAGGCAATAGATGGCCGCGTGTGGAGACAGATTCTTGACAAGAGATCAGTTAAACTTGAAATGAAAATTTGTCAGTTGTCGCCTGTTTCAGGTGGATATGATTGACAAGCTGATGATCCCGCATTTCTCCCACATCGATGCGGATCCGGATGTGGAGGTGCGCAAAACGGTGGTGGATATCATCGTCAGTGTAGCCCAGGGATGCTCCAGAGATGAGTTCTTTGACCTGGTCAACATTCTGGAAAAGGTATCCATCGGTTCTGCTTTGTTATGCTTGCAAGTTTGCATGTGCATGCACACGTGTGTACATACATGCAGATACATACACATACACACACGCACACACACATACACACACTTGCTCGCATGCATGCATGCACGCATGCACGCGAGAAAGGAAATAGCCCAGTTATAACAGCATCTTGGCTCAGCGCAACAGATTGAAACAGACGTGTTACGGATACGAGCAGATTAAATGTCATGGGATATCTGTAAAGTGCCATTAGCTTTTCACCACAGATAGTCCCAAAGACTTTCCAAGAGTTTAACCCTTCCAGTGCCACAGGTATTTCATGGTCAGCAACGACTGTTTGCCAAAAGATGTTTGGTTTGGAACCGTAACATTTCTTTTAATCCAGCATGTAAACTATTGAAAGAGAATGTGTATAAACTGCATTTTTCTGAGAAGGAAATAAACACTTCTTAAATTTATGACAAATTTACATGCATTTGACAATTTTGCTTATGGACAATGTTTGCATGATCTGCATTTTTCAGAAATGGAAATGAAAAGTTTGATTTATGAGAGTCTAACCAATGAAATCGAAAGTAAATATTTTACGCTCAATTTCTGACATTGATTTTACTGTTTAAACATAAAATTACAAGGAATTCCTAAAGAGAAATGTATATCCTCTGACTATGTTTTCATTAGATATCTGTCCACATTTAACGTAACCTTTATTTTTTCCCCTCAATGGGGGGAAAGTGGAAATATCTCAGTAAAATGATTTTCCCATAGTTCCACCCTTTAATTCCCTCCCCCCCCCCCCCCTGCATGATTTATGTGGAAGCGTAGCAAGCAGTTTCTTTCATTTCACTAAGTTCAGCCAGCTCTCATTCACAAACTGCTATATAAATCACTAAACCATGAAGCAGAGTGACTGCAAGTCATGACACTATTCATTCTTCCAGTGGGCCCCCCTAGTTTGACACATGCAAGCCTCGTATCGTACAGCTGTTAGTGTTATACTAGCAGATTTATTCAATCTTGGGTTTCAGTTCTGTTTTGCTCTTGTGTATTTACGTTACCTGACAATAAAAGCTGTGCATGAGTCATCACAACCTAGTTCACAGTAGTTGCCACAAAATCATTCAAGTCTTTCACATATGCTTTTGTTTTTCTATCATATAAACAATAGGGCCAATATTCTGCTGTCTGTCATTTCGAGCTATGGGAGGGGTGTGTTGTTGGTTATGGACTGATCATTTGCAGCAGGATTGGATCTCGCTTCTAAGATTTATTCAAACAGACATGTCAAGCTTTGCTACTGGTGCGAATTAGAATACTTTGTCTTCTGATAGAGCTTTGAAAATTCCTGCAGTGATGAGGTCAAATAAAGTCATTCTAGGGTCTACTGATGTCACAGCAGGATGGAAGCATCCTTCATAGGCAGTTGAAAGAGATGAAAGGGATGAGCACCTGACAGACAGACTCCACAGGTGTGGTGTGGAATGTTTCAGATCATCCGCAACCTCTGCATGTTCAGCTGCGACCACAGCTTGGACTGGATGGGGAGGCTTCCTTCACCACTGGGGAGGAACACAATCTGGAAGACGTCAAGGTCGCTTTCTTCAAGATCCTCGACGTTTTCAGGGTAGGAGGAGTGCTGACAGGGTTTTTTTTTTTTCCTTTTCTTTTTTTTTTTTTTTTCTAATCTGTATTTTTGTCTCTGTGTTTTTTGACCACCATTTTTTTTTTTCTTTAAAGCCTTTGGTTTGGGTTTTTGTGTGTTGTATTTTGAAACAGACTTGAACGTGTAGTAACTGGTGATATCCTTTCCTCTTTTCGGATACAAGAACTGAACACTGTTGGGTAGGTGAAAGGTCAAAGTCCACCTGCCATAAGGCCATAGAACAGGGAACTGATGAAGAAGTGCAATGTCTGGAGCACAGGCAGAGCCCAACCCTCTCCCACTCCTACCTCACATCTCTTGAATTGTATTGGTTGCCCTGCAACTGCCAGGTGAACAAAGGATTTTTAGGATATTTGAGGTTCACAAGTAGTTCCAACACTCGACCATCAGTACTACAGCTCTAACCATTTCACTGTAGGCCCCTTGGACAGCAGATCTAAAGCAAAACTTTGAGGCATTTAAGAATAAACGCATCAGAAAGACTCTTTGCCTTGCATTCATGAAACATATAAGACAAGAGGCTATGTCCAATAAATATTCACAAGTCGTATGATAGGCAAGAGGCTATGTCCGATAAATATTCACAAGTCGTATGATAGGCAAGTATCTGTCCTTGCAGTTATTGAGGTGCTGTCATCAGCTACATGGCATGGGCATGTGTGTTATATCAGTTCCCTGTTCAAGACCATTGTGTAGGGTACAATGGAGTGGATGTCCTGAAGGCAGACAGAAGAAGTCCTGAATGAAAAATTCAAGGGACTGGAACTCTATTCTGTTGCACATGATCAATGGCAGAGTGCTGTGGAAGTCACTCATGCTCAAGTATCCATCACTCACAGCACATGTGTGATCCTCTGTCATGGGACAGTAAGAAGAAAAGCTTGATTGTGTGAATGAGCACACTCAAGCGTGTGCAAGCCTGCTTGTATGTGTGTTTCTGTATGTGTGTGCGACCATCTGCACAGACATGCCTTTTGTACTTGTTGGCATGTATATTTTGAGTGTATGTGGATGCTGATCTAATTACACCTATCTGCAGTATATTGTTGTTATTCCATCACAGTTGACAGTGACCAAGGATGCCATAATGAGGATTGAGTGATGTGTGTCTATCGTTTACCAGTCTGATGTGGGCATGAGAGGTTGTGCTGCAAGTCAGGCACACGTGGTCTGCAGGCACTGAACAAGGAGGGGGTGGTCCTGGACTTGTGAATCTCATGTCTCCTTTGGACTTCTGCTGTCCTGTGTTGCTCAGAAGAAGCCATTCTTCTGCTAATGCAACTCTGCCAGGCTGGGCACGGTCTAGTGCCTCTGTTTCCTGGTGTCTGGGTCATCGTCAGAGCTCTTCAGTGAGGCCTTTAGTGTGTCCTTGAAGTGCTTTTCCTGACCACTTGTGAATGTTTGCCTTCTGCCCATGCATGGGTGCATAACCTGTGAAAAAGACACATACCAGGCATTCGTATAAGCTGGCCAGGCCACCTGACTTCAACTGGTTTTATTTTGTACAGGGTGTGAATGCATATCAGTCTACAGCATTTTGACATGGTGAACACATCGATTTGGGCACAGACTGGCAGTGTTTTCTGTGTGTTTCAGCATAAACTGTACACAGCTCCTGCCAGCCACGCCCAGCGTCTGTACCAGCTGATCATTAGCCACATGAAGGCCCAGTATGAAAAGGGCTACGACACGTCCACTGCTGCCACAATGAGGAAAGCCGTGAGTAGCTCTCTGCACACTGCTCTCCTTCTGCATCTTAGTAGACATTAGATTCCTGGAGATGAAATGCGCACATTTAGCTTTCCTGACCGGAGCTGGCCTTTCATGATCTTTCATGGTTTGGATGTGAGATGTTTGAAATAATATCATGTTCTGTGTTGGAATAATACGACTGGTGCTGTGTTGGAGTAATAGGACTGGGTGTTGTGTATACAGGGCTTGGAGCTACTAATGCAGCTTCGCTCTGACAGCAAGCACAGGGTGGGATTGTTGAACCGCTGTGGCGTCAATGGATCCAACTTCAGCGCTTACGTTCTCTGCACTTCAAGGTGATTCACCATGGTGTGTGTGTATGCATATATGCCTGTGTATGTGTGTGTGCATATATGAAAATGAGAGTGTGTGTATGTTTATTCATTCTTCGGTTTAATGTCTGTTCTCTAAAAGTGATGTTTAGTGAGGAAATAGAAGAACGTGAGTGTGGGTGTATGTGTGTGTGTGTGTGTGTGTGTGTGTGTGTGTGTGTGTGTGTGTGTGTGTGTGTGTGTGTGTGCACTTGCTACAAAAGAAGCCCATCAACCACAAGTATCAAAACTGGAACAGCATGGTCAGAGAGAGAAAATATTTCAACTTTTACGTATTTATTTCTAATCGTCATGCGCTAGAATGTTCAGTTTCGGTGCTTGTGCTGTCTGTAGAGCATTGTCATTCTCTCTGTGTAGATCATGCCACTGTGTGTATTTGTATATATATATGTCTTTGCATGCATACGCACATGCTTGTGTGTATGTATGTGTTTGTATGTGCATGCAAGCATGCGCTTGCTTGTGCACATGTATGTACGTTTGTATGAGTGCATGCATACTGTCATGGATGGAAATAAGAGTGGTATTGAGTGATCAACATATCTGGAACTTCATCCTGTGTTGCAATGTAGCATTGGTGCACTTTACATTGGTCTTTGTGCCATAGTGTTACAGTGCAGTAGGTACATATGATGTTTCTTTATGGTATGGGTAATGCGTCTTTACTTAATGAGGTGAAAGTCTGTTGCCTTGTGCTGCAGTGAGAGATAAGTATCTTCAACATTTCTGTGCATGTTTCAGCGATGAAGGGATCTGTCGTGTGTCATTGTGTTACATCAAGGTAGAGGTAAGGTTTTGTTGTTATGTTACATTGAGGCAGAGGTGTAACATTTGTCATTGTGTTACATCAAGGCAAAGGTGTAATGTTGGTCACTGTGTTCCAGTGAGGTGGACGTCCAGATGGCCAGCAGTTCCGTGGTGCCCAACAACCCCGTCAGTGCCTTGTTCACCGCCATCAACTACACCCCTGTCCTGGAGATCTTCCTGCACAGTCTGAGAAAGGTACTGTTTTACCTGTTCATGGGCATAGCTGAGGAGTAGGGTGTCTACTGCTGCAGTTTTCATCACATCCCAACAGTACTAATTCAGTGTTTAAGTTTATCTTGTGCTGTTTGCACATCTTTACGATATGATTTGTTTTTTTTCCAGATCCCTTCAAAGACATTGAGTGAACTGATTCTGTCATAGAGAAATGGTTCATCATATCTTCCCTTCTTCAGGTTAAATGGGCATAAATCACAGTATGCAATTCTGTTTTTAAAGAACACTTGTTTCCAGAATGCAGCGTCATTTACTGTTTTATTTTCATCTGTACACACCTTTGGTCTCATGGCTTTGGAGATTTGGTGTAGCACAGGGTTTGTCTGCATGCAGTGAATTGGCATCTTTGGTGAAATTTGAACTGGGGGTATGAGTTGTAAGATAATGTCTCTGTCACACTGCAGAAATGTGCAGAATGTAACCTGTTGTATGAATGTGAAGAGATGTGATACTAACCAGTATTATATTCTATGGTGTGTGTAAGATGTGCTGGTCATCAGCAGGGTATGATGTATTGTATGAAGAGATATGACAGCAAAGTATAACACATATTGTATGGTATGTAGAGACATGATAATAACCAGCAAAATATGACATGTTGTATGGTGTAAAGAGATAGGACAACAATCATTAACAAATGACATGTTAAATGGTGTGTAGTTGTAAAGAGATATGACAGCCGTTAAAAGTATGACATGTGGTATGGTGTGTAAAGATGTGATGATGGCAGCCAGAAAGAGACACAGAACATGAGGTGTATTGTTTGAAGTGAAGACTTGCGACAGTGACCATCAAAGCACATGACGTGATGTGAAGAGATTTGTGTCCAGCACGACAGTGACCATCAAAGCATATGACGTGATGTGAAGAGATTTGTGTCCAGCGCGACAGTGACCATCAAAAGCACATGACATGATGTGAAGAGATTTGTGTCCAACGCGACAGTGACCATCAAAGCACATGACATGATGTGAAGAGATTTGTGTCCAGCGCGACAGTGACCATCAAAGCACTTGACATGATGTGAAGAGATTTGTGTCCAGCGTGACAGTGACCATCAAAGCACATGACGTGATGTGAAGAGATCTTTGTCCAGCACAATAGTGACCATCTGTGTCCTGCACAGATGAAATGTATTGCATGACACAAAGAGCTGTGACTGCAACCACCAGTGCATGATACATAGGTGTGATTGCATATCCTGAAAGCTTGAAATGGATTTTTGTATTCAGACATCATTGCTCCTGGTCCACCGTCAAAGACTAACCCTTGCTCAAACCAAACAATCCTGTGACCTCCCCAGCATTAGGATTTCTGAAATATCTTGGCTTTAGCAAGGTTGTTTGTCATATGTTGTAAGTGTGTGTTTGTGTGTGTATGTTTGGGGTGTCAGGGAGGGGTATTACCTCTGGCAGGGAGAACATGTCATGCCTGTTAGGATGGTTCATCTGGTTTGGTCCTCACCAAGTACTCATCTCTCACCTGTGGTTCTTTGTAGCTGTTTGCATGCAACAGTAGCCACACCCTGGGCAACAGCTTCATCAACTGGTTGGCAGAACTAGGTGAGGGTAGCCAACAGGTCCCAAAACCTCAGTGAGTGAGGGCTTGTCTGCCTGTGCATGCAAAGACTGGTTTTGGCAAACTGTGCAGAAGAAACCACAAGATGGTTCAACAGGCAAGACTGTGGATCCAGTAAAGCGTTGTGGAGCGCAAGCAAGGCTTGTGAGGTACAAAGGACACTGCTGGCTATCCACTGCATGTCTGGTTATCTCCAGCTGTCCTGATTTTGTCTTGCCACCGATTCAGATGGGCAGGGACGAAAGAGTGAGGCTGACGACCCTGTGCAACTCTCCCAGTTCATGCGCAAGTCACAACTTCACCTTCTATCACGTGTGTGTGTGTGTTTGTTGTTGTTGTCTTCAATTTAACGTCTATCCACATAGTGATATTAGACGGGGGGAGGGGGGGGGGGGGAGGGGGGGAGGGAGGAGGAGGGGAGAGGGATCGTATTGTGTGTGTACGTATTTGTGTCTCTTGACTAAGGAAGAAAAAAAAAAAAACATTAACAACAAAAACAATCAACTAGTCTATAACAAATGTCCTACAGGACTATGAAGTAAACATTTCGAAATATTAAACAAACTAGATGCATTTTTGAGAACGCCTTCAATGCAATTTTCAACCCAAAAAATCACTGGCAAGATAGGTCTTAACCTCTGACATTCAAAAATGATGTGTTTGCTAGAAATTTGTTCACCACATAAACATCTAACATTTTTGCTGTATTTTGTGATGAATGCATTGAGTTTTATCCTGTACGATAGCGAACTAATCTGTCTGTATTTGATTACGCCAGTATGATTCAAATGTAATTTGTTATCCAAACCACGAGAATCAGTATACATATTCTTGGAGAGTCTATCTTTTCTCTGGGTATAGCCTTTAACTCTGTTCCATAGTGCTTGTTCCAGCAAGTGATAACCCTCCTGAATGGATAAAGGAACATGGATTTCAGTGGATTCTGTGCCTTGCCTTGCGCCCTTTTTTGCCACTTTATCAGCCGACTCATTTGAAGAAAATCCAAGATGTGAAGGAACCCAGCAGAAGGAAACGTTGGTCCCTTTTAAAGTTAAGATATGAATTAATTGACTGATTTCTAACATAATTTTGGTCTTTTTCTTGAAATCTGATGATCTGAAAGCATAGGTGTGTGTGTGTGGGTGTGGGTGGGGTGTGTGTGTGTGTGTGTGGGGTGGGGGTGGGGGCAGAGGTGGACTGGCCAGTGCTGAAGGCCTTGCTGACAGGTCTGCCCTCAGTGCTGGAGAACAAGACACTGGTGTTGTCGGCTCAGGGGCCTCAGGTCTACACCCTCTGTGGACAGCTCTGTGCCATGGTCAGTTGCCAAGGAGATGCTAGTCTGTGAATGTGTGTGTGTGTGTGTGTGTGTGTGTGTGTGTGTGTGTGTGTGTGTGTGTGTGTGCCTGTGAATGGACATGTGTCTATTCCAGTGGTGTACAACCAAAATCACTGATTCACTTTCTCTCTCAGTTCTTTCTCACTTAGAAAATAGATGAGCAGTTGAATGCTGTCTTGGTCTTCAGGGATAGCACTTTTAGTTGTGTGTTCTCCCATCTAGTATCATCTACAAAGACAAGATGTTCGATAAAACTGCTTTTCAGATATGAACTGTCTGTTGATGAAAATAGTGGGAGAAAGTATCCAAGTTGCAGCGGTAAATGGTGTTATTAGCTTGTTGCCAGTGGAAATTCAGACCTGTGTGTATTCACAACCCATCTTTATCACCTCTTTTTTTGCTTTTTTAACACTTTACAGGTATGAAAGAAGAATGCACAGTGTATCACTAGTGTGCTAGACTTCCATACGGAATGTCAGGTTTGAAATGCTGACCTGTTAGGGTTAAAGGGTAGACAATTCTTCAAGTAGCTCTGTACTGATGCTGGGCCATGCAGTTGTTCAGGAAACAAAAGTAGACAGGTTTGAGAGAAAGGTGATTGAAATAACTGGAAGTTTAGCAAACTGAAGACCTGGCAGAGCTGCCACATAGGGGACTAACACCAGCCACTGAATGAAGGGAAAAAACTGAGCATTGTAAGTTAAAAACATTTGAAGTCAAGAGAAGCTCAATCCTGAAAAGTTGTCCTCGTACAGCATTTAGTCACAGAATGAAAGGAACAGAAATAGACTGGAATTGTCAAACAGTCTGCCGGGCATTTTAATATTGCATGAGCCACAAAGTTTTGGCCAGTGCAGACTGGTCATAGCTTGCAAGAGTTGACATGAAAAGTATACTTAGCAAAACAGGGACCACAAGTAAAAACTCCCAAGATTAATTTTAGGATTCTTTGCATACCTTGCATAATAAAACACTGAAAATGAAGATATTGGCACAGATTAGGGGAACAGATTTTTTGTTTGTTTTCAGTGTTTGATTGTTGGACTCACTTACTCTGCTTTGCAGGTTTGTGTTTATTGTTGGGTTGCTATGGTGACAGGTGAGCCAGCGGAACCAAGGGCTGGTGCGGAAACTGCAGCGTGTGCCTGATGGGTTCAAGATCTCTGACTACGACAATTGTGTGCTGCCTGTTGTGTCTGCCATGGTGGCGTACCATCCTTTCATGGACAAGGCCCGACAGGTTGTACCTTTGGAGAGAGAGAAAGAGATTGTGTGTGTGTGTGTGTGTGTGTGTGTGTGTGTGTGTGTGTGTGTTGTGTGTGTGCTTGTGCTTGTGTGCATGTGTGAAAGAGAGAGAGAATGAAGGTGT
Source organism: Conus betulinus (assembly GCA_016801955.1). Classification (NCBI taxonomy): domain Eukaryota; kingdom Metazoa; phylum Mollusca; class Gastropoda; order Neogastropoda; family Conidae; genus Conus; species Conus betulinus. The sequence goes on along the minus strand of JADBJO010000044.1, from coordinate 304,471 downwards.
GTGTGTGTGTAGTTTTCACAATGAATTTTTAGAGGAATTCCATTCTTTTTGACTCAAACTGTGTCTAGATATCTAGGATATGACAAACTGCATATCTTTCATGATTGCACTAATTTTTCCATTTCATTCTTTGCACAGCATGAGATGATCAAGTGTCTGGAGTTTGGGTTGGTGTCGGGCGTGGCCAAGGTGTGCGTGACATCGATCAGGATCTGCTCCCTGGAGATGCCAGACCAGATGGTCCGCCGCGACCTGCCCTCGGTCCTCCTCAGTCTGTCCAAGATCTCCGCCACTGTCTCCATGGCCATACCTGTCTTGGCTTTCCTCTCCAGTCAGTACACCTGCTGTTGTTAGGAGTCGGAGGGGGAAGGGGTTGGTTGTTGTGGCTGGGAGAGAGCGGTGGGTTTGTGGGGTGCAGTGGAGACTTGGCAGCGGATTAGAATAGGATGGAAGGGGAAAGGACGGGTAGGTAGAAGGAACAGGAGATGCATGTGGTAGGAAGGCTTTGTTGAGTTTGGATGAATTATTGAATTACCCAAATAAAATAAAGCCTTGAGCGCTGTTCGTTTTACCATACAGTCTCATACTTATGATTTCAACAGACTGCACTGATTTATTACTATATGTAAATTGCATGTACTTGTTTTTTATTTTATTTTTCTTTTCTGCCTTACATGCTCCATAATAGGTTATAGGAAAAAGAAATCTGTGTGTGTGTGTGTGTGTGTGTGTGTGTGTGTGTGTGTGTGTGCTTGTGCGCGCGCCGTGTGTGTGTGTGTGTGTGTGTGTGTGTGTGTGTGTGTGTGTGTGTGTGTGTGTGTTTTTGATGGTGGAGGAGTAGTCACTGTTTTGATCCTATTTTCCAGCCATTACATTTTGAATTCAGAAATACAGTCTGGATGGGGAAGTAAGGAGATTTGGTAGGGGGAAGAAATGATGCATTGAGGTGATTGCTACAGGTATTGTACGTCTCCCAAAGCTGTACGCCAACTTCAACAATGCCCAGTACCTGTCGGTCTTTGGGATTGCTCTCCCCTACACCAATCCCTTCAAGTGAGGACTCGCTTTCTCATCCTGTACTTCCAGTTCTCTGTCAGTCTGTCTCTGTCTCTGTGTTGCTTGCCTCTCATTTCCAGCTGTCCTCCTTCCTGTCATTGAAGGCCGTTTTCTGGCCGTTGTATATTAGACATAATATCAGAGGGCAGTGGGTGATTCTGTTATTTCAAGGAGTGAGTCATGATGTGCATATCCTGGCCATGTTCAGTTTGTGTTGATCATGTATGGTTAATGCTGATATCAGTGGTGGAAACTTTTCAGATCAGGTTGATCAGAACTTGCGATGCATCCAATTTGATATGAAACATGCTGATAGAAAGATTTCAGAAAAGTGAACTGTAACAATTTCACCATGAAAATTAAGACAGCATCTTTTAAAAGCAAGTTCTACCACAGATATACTGAGTTTCGCAAAATGTAGTTTTCGGCATAGAAATAAATTATTGCAGAGTAGTAAAAATTAAAGATTGTTGTTCTGACATCTTCTCCTCCACCCGCACCATCCCTTGCACCCCTCTCATGACTATTTTATGTGTCTGAGGCACCACTTGTACCATGGTGGAGGGTCGTAATTGATGGAAAGAAGATGATCTTGTTCAGACAAGAGAAGATGGCATGCATGATGTGTATGGTCATGTACAGATTCAGCCACTACACGGTGTCCCTGGCCCATCATGTCATCAACATTTGGTTCATACGCTGCCGCCTGCCCTTCAGAAAAGGCTTTGTTAAATACATCATCAGGGTAAGTGATGTGTGTGTGTGTGTGTGTGTGGGGGGGGGGGGGGGGGAGATATGGAGGTGGAAGATGTGGATGAGTGTTGAATGTGAGTTATGTATTTGCGAAGCTTCACATACCAGTCAAGAATCCCCCCCCCCCCCCCTCCCCCATTCCACCTTGCCATCCTCCCCTCCTGCTGGTATCCCTTGCCTACACGCTCACATGTCCACTTACACACACACACTGCTGCTCCCACTCCCACTCAGAAATAGATGAAGGAGAGAAGGGAGTCAAATCCATGCCTTCTAAACCTTCACATAGATTTCTGGAGTTATCGCCTTCATTCAAAGATCACTTCACTCCATGAAGTTATCAATCATTTTCTTTTCAAGAGAATATGTCTATCCGTTGCTCTTAGTTTTTGCCAGTTTTGTACACCAGCAATGGATCCTCACTGGAAGCCTTTCAAGATAGCCCTTGTATACCCCTTCATGAGGGGCAATGGCCTATACATGAATAAACTTTCTGTTACCGTTTCCATTTCCTTGCGTCTGATATCTTGACCTCATTTTGCCTTTCCTTCTCAATGCTGTGTTACAGATGAGAATGCAAGGAAAGTCTTTGTCATTTGCTACTGGCACTGGAATATGTCGTTTGTCATTTGCTACTGGCACTGGAATATGTCATTCCTGCTCCAAGTGATATCCTCACACAGACACTCGTGAAACCTGTGTCCTCTGGACAGATATATTGCTCTTCATTTCAGCCTTGCAATGCATGCAAGAACTGAAATATCACTGCGAAGAGAAGTGTGACAGGGTTTGATCTGCGAGTGAATCATAATGAGCCGAACCTTGTTGATAGTTTGCCGTTTTTCGTCTGAGAGGCAGCTGATACTCCCAGCTATGCTGATTGCTGAATGGTAACAAGATGCACAGAAGGCAGCCAGTGCCCCCCCTCCCCCCACACCTCTATATTTACCATAATTTAGTAACGCATAAAATAAATGAAAAAAACTGTAGACATTTTCAGTTGGCACCGATAAAAAGTCTACACCTTGTTAAAGTTAATATATAAGTGTTTGAATGATTTCTGGAGTGTATGCCTGGGTCATTGTGTAAGTTTGTTTATTTTTCTTCCAGTATGACCAATTTTTTTTATTCTATGCCTCAGTCATTTTTTGCAAGTCTGTTGAATTTTTTTGTAGATGTTGCTGAAGTGTTACGTCATGAGATGATGACAGGTCTGTTTTTATAATTTCTCCATTGATTTCATCATGGCAGAAGTAAGTGCAGATTATAACTGAGCTCATTTGAATAACTTCATGTAAGATAGAATACTTTGCACGTCCATCAAGGTTTGAGATGGTGCAATGTCATGGTGATGTTGTCACTGTGTGCAGCACCTTGGCAGTTATGTACAACGTCTGGTCAGAGAGAACCGTCTGGAACAACAACGACTGGAGCGCCTGAACCAGAACTCAGCCCTGCGCAATCGTTCAGGGTCAGAGGGCACCACATCCAGGTAAAACATGGTCTTCTTGAAAATACAGTGGAATGCCTCTATACCACAACAGTAGCCTCCAGACATGAAAAAAGCTAGGTGTTAAGAATAGAGTGTTTGTTGGAGGTAAGAAGACATATTTTTTTTCTGAAAGGTCTGATCTGTTAACTGATCATTGGCTCACTGGACTTTATATTATGTTATTTCAAGTTTTCTTTTTTTTTTTTGACATATTTGTTGAAATTTAGTACTTGTTTCTTCCTCAAGCCACAAAACTGTTGGTTGATGAGTCATTGTGCAACACAATTACTGGCTTGATGAGAACAGTTTGGCTGCGGGTCCTTGGCACCAAGTGAAGGTATCCAGTGCCATGGAAATATGTTCCCCTTTTTACACTTCCAACTTGTTGCAGAGTCACGCTCATCTGAGAGAGAAAGTGTTCATGATGGCAAATCAAGCAAGCAAACCTTTGGAATTAACAAAGAAAGAAAGAAACAGTTTAGGTTAATCAGCACCCTTGGAAATTGTGGCTGGAGCTATGGTCATCCCTTTTTTTAAGAAAATGGTATGAATACACTTGCCCTGTGATGGGACTTGAACACTTTGGAGGTTAATTTGACATTGAAAACAGTAAAACATTGCAGGAAAAAAGTATTTAAAGGGAGGAAGCCTTTATTTAGAGAGTTTGTATAAACATGTAAGTACAAGTTTCATTCTTGGAATTTTTCTTTTTTTTTTTTATTCTGTTAGATTCTGTAATAGTCATGCACAAGCCCACCTACAGCTTAGAGTTTTCATGTTTAGTGCTTGTTAAACAACATTTAGCAGAGACCCATGAATAGATTTGTAGATCTCTTGTCTCTTATAATGTGAAGATAGTGTGTAGATTTGTGGAGCTCTTGTCTCTTCTTATTGCGAATATAGTGTGTAGATTTGTGGAGCTCTTGTCTCTTCTTATTGCGAATATAGTGTGTAGATTTGTGGAGCTCTTCTTTCTTCTTGTTGCAGATGTAGTCAGTAGAACTCTTCAGTACAGTTTGAGCAATGGCCAGCAGGAACTGCTGTCAGATATGTCCACATGTGCCATGTCTTTCCTGTTTTCATCCAGACGCAGGATGCTCTCTGGCCCACCCACTGTGCGTCGAGAGCGCCCTCTACCGATGGATGAAAAAATGACGCAGTTTCATCGGGAGCTGATGGAAACGGCCATTGACGCATTTTCCCGCTACACCTTTGGCAACATGTCCAACGTTCTGAAGAGGTCTGACTTTGTCTGGGAATCAGGCCGAAGTTTTGTGGCCAATGCAGTCATAAGATAGTCACGTGACGCCCACCCTACTTCCGCCTACGGAAGATGCCGAAGTTCGTGTACTGTACGTCATTCTTCTTCGGCCTGTCACCCAAGCAAGATAAGTCTTGTGCTCTGTCTCGCCTATACTTTGCCTTTGTGTAAAGATTGCTGCATCGGCCTTCCCTTTTCAATCGCCTTCGGCCCAGTCGCCACTAAATTCCGTTTTCTTCCGTCCCTCGCCGTCATTTATTCCACGATTCCACAACCTCCTGTGCGACGATCGTGAGCCAGTCTCGTCGCCATCTTGTTTTGCGCCGGTCTCCCCCCCTTGTGCACCAACTTTTACCCCACAGTATTTTACGGGGGTTTTTTCGTCCCACAATTTGCTATTTCCTTTGCCCCCTTCCCTTATTTGCCATAAATTCTCGCTCGCCTTCGTGTCCTTAACGATCGCGATCGACCGTCGTCCTGGTATTTACACGTGGCGTTACTCAGCACTTTGGGCCATGCCACGGTCGCTTCTCACGCACAGCTTCGCCATTTCTGCTGCGCTTTGTGTCCCTGTACGGACTTGTTTACCTTATTTTCATTGTGTACGTTGTTCATTTTGTGTTTTGTGTGCGCACGGTCGATCGATTGCCCTAGTTATTCCCCTCGATCGACCGTCGCTTACGATCGTGTGCTCCGGTTCGCTCGGCGCCATCGCCCAATATGGTGAAGGACTCGGCTGGGTCGAGCAACAACTCTGACGTGCAGGGTTCGCGCTCATTCCGGAGGACCCACGAGTTGGTTCCAACCCCGAGCGAACCGTTCTCTCCTTGGGAGAACGGCCGGCCGTGGTAGTTGGAGACGACCCTCCCGCGGAGGGGACGCGGGAATCTCCCTCCTCTACCGACCGACAGGACGCACGACCGTTGCGTTCGAAAGCTAGAAGGCAACCGGCGGCTATTGCTAAGTGCCTTTCCTTCGACATGCCCAGGAAATCTAAGGGCAAGGCCCCATTTAAGGGACCCCCCCTAGCCAAAACATCCCAGCGGGAGTCCGCTTCGCCCCCAGCCACCCTGCCTTCTAGCTTTCCTGCGCTTACTCACTCATCCCCCTACTATGCCGAGTCACGCGACCCCCGGCCCCCGGGGACCTTTGCCAGGCCGCGGACAGGCACGGGTGACGGCCTTGGGCTGGAACCCCCACCCGTCACTTGCATTTATGAGACATGCGGCTCCACTTCTTCCCCCCATCTGGACTCGCCGTCTCACGACGCTCTCCCCCTCCGTGCACAGGTGCAGCCAACACCCCTGCACAAGGAGCGTCCCGTTAGCTCCGGATGCAGTGTTATGGCCACGTCTTGGCACGACCATGCACATGTCCATAACTCTGGGCGTATGGGAACACCGAGTGCATCCACCGGTTGTGAACATGCACAAAGACGGCCGACCAACCCCGCTTGCCGTCGTCGCAGGTTCCCCTAGGGGTTCAGGACGTTGGGGGCGACCTACTCGGCCCCCCACTTGGGCAACGTCCTCTGTCCCGTTCCTCCGGGGGGAGGATCTACCAGCGGGACCACGGGTAACCTGCCCCATTCCTCTGGGGCCCGGCACGCTCCCGGGGGGGGACCACATACCATGGTCGATTACTTTTCCCCCCCTGCTGCCAGGTTACCCCGGGTCCCCGGCGAGTCCTGCACAGTACTCTGGGCCGCCACAGCCCGCTTATCTCCCCGGGGGACAGTGGCTCTATGCCCCCGAGAGGGACCAGTGGCTTAATACCCACACCCAACCGGAACAACTTTTTGGTCGATTGTGGCACCCATCCTCACAGACTTGGGTCGACCTGGGTCTCCCACCTCGGGCGCTGTCCGATCGGCAGTCCGGGCTCTCCCACCCTAGCCCGTCTGCCGAGTATAGAGCCACGAGGGTCCCGCCCTCCCCCCCCCCCCCACCACCACCCTACCAGGGCGGGACCCTCGCGCACCCGCGCACTTGCCTCCTGAGGAAGACCTCCCTTCCCAGGAATTAGACTCCCCACAGCCTGAGGAGGACTACGATGAGGACCTCTTCTCATCGCTTTATGACATCAACACCATTGAACGGTTTCGACCGGACTTGGTGTCGAGGGACGCCCCTCCCTCTGCCGATATCTTGGCCTTCCCTGAGATCGTTGGGCCGCCCCCAGCCCAACACTCAAGACTCAGGATTGTCGCTCCTCAGTCCCTCACTTCACTGTGGGAGAGTCCGGCGAAACGCGCCAGGGGTGCAGACGCCGTCCCCACGCCGGGTCAAGACCTTCCCCCGGCACCCAATGCGGCCCCTTTCGGCGCCCTACTTGAGACCCGCAGGAAGCACCCTGTTACCTCCCTCTTTGCTGACAATCCGGCTACCAGGGAGTGGGCCATCTCCAATCGGATTGTCGCCTGATACCCAACCGGCCCCCCCCTACTTCGGCCACTGTCTCCTTTAAGGCGTTAAAGGGACTGGGACCGAGTAGCCCGGATGGGCATCTTACACGCCACTGCAGGGCATGCCTACCTTAGCATGCTCTTGCAGAGGGCGGAGGTACTCTGGCCTGGGGATGACGGCGCCGTCCCAGGGCCTTCGGATACAAACTCCGAACCACACCAGACGAACCTCGCTTATTCAGCGATCCCTTCATGGGACACCTAGTCAACAGGATATCGCATCACTTGTCGGCTGCGGCGGACAGCGCAGCAACAAGCAAGCCATTTTAATTGTCTGCTTGTGGCTAGAGACGCGGTGCTTGCACGCTCCTCACTCTCCCCAGCACTCAGGGCATCCCTTCGATGTGTCCCGGGCCAGGATCACTCGCTCTTTGGCGAGTACTCCACCTCGGCTATGTCTCTCTCGCTCGAGGAACGCAAGCAGGCGGCGTCCTTCGCCCCCCGGCCTCAGCCACGCCCTTCCAGACCCCCCCTTTTCGCTTTTACCCCCAGGGCCAACAGGCCCACTCCGTACCCCCGTCAAGCCCCCCCATCTCACACCGCTGGGCCGGCCAAGCGCCCACTTAACTCGTAGAGGCCTAAACCGAAACCTCGCCAGAATTTTCGGTTCGGCCAGCAAGCACGGCCCCGCAGGTGACTGGAGGACACTCCCGTAGGGGGCATGGAACTGGCACAACCTGCCCAGCAAGACACCGGCCCACTGTACCCCTTCCCCCCGGGACCATCGGCTCCCCTGGCGGGCAACCTCTCCCGGCATGCCGCCAGTGGCGACGTATGGGCCTCAGCCCCTGGGTAGTGTCGGTGCTTCAGGACGGGTTTCGCCTACCCTGGGCTCACGGTCGCCCTCCCCTCATGCGCTCTCCTCCTCCGTCCCCCAGCGACCCCCCCCACCTGCCCAGGCGGACGCCCTCCGCCTGGAAGTCCTCGAACTCCTACAGAAGGGGCCATCGCAGAGGTTTTCCAGCCCAACCCCGGGTTTTACTCCCACCTGTTCGTGATCCCCAAACCTTCGGGGGGATGGAGGCCCATCCTCGACCTTTCTCCCCTCAACAAGTTCCTCAGACATACCAAATTCAAGATGGACACACCCTCCCCAGATCAGAGACTCCATTCACCACCTAGATTGGGCGACCTCCATAGATCTGAAAGATGCGTATTTCCAGATCCTTATTCACCCGGCACACAGACGTTACCTCCGGTTCGTCTGGCAAGCTCGGGTGCTCCAGTTCAAAGCTCTCCCCTTTGGCCTCTCCCTGGCACCCTTCCTCTTCACCAAGGTTGTCAAGGAGATGGCCGCCCTGGCCAGGCAGGAGGACATTCGCCTCCTGGTTTACCTCGACGACTGGCTGTCCTAGCCTCCTCCCAGGCTCAGTGCCAAGCCCACACCACCCGCCTCCTCAGCCTTTGTTCCACCTTGGGGTTTGTAACCAACCCCTCAAGTGCGAAACTCATTCCCAGTCAGAGGTTCTCCTTCCTGGGCATGAGTTTCAACACGATTACCATGAAGGTCGCCCCGACCCCGGAGAGGTCCGCCCGGATTGTGGACCTCATCATCGTGCGCCTCCGAGAAGCCTCGCACACCACCACGGCCAGAACTCTGTCCTCCCTCTTAGGGATGATGGAGTCCCTTTCTGCCCTCATTCCGCTGGGGCGGGTCCCCAAACGCCAGCTGCAGAGGGAGTTCCGTCGTCGTTGGTCCCAGACCTCGGACCGCTGGGACCTGACCATTCCCCTCGGCCCCTGGTTCTCGGGCGCCACGGAGGAATGGCTCAATCCGTCCACCCTGATCACCGGCGTTCCATCTCTCTCTCCCAACTCAGTCCCTCGAACTATACACGGACGCCTCCAACTCGGGCTGGGGGGCCCCACTGGGGGACAGTCATGCCTCGGGGATGTGGGACACACAGATGGCTCGCCTCCACATCAACATATTAGAGTTGGAAGCGGTCAGACTGGCCCTCCTCCACTTCCAGCATCTAATCTCGCACCGACTGGTTCTCCTCCTCACGGACAAACACGTCGGTAGCCCATTACGTCAACAAGGGGGGGGGGGGGGGGGGGGGGGTCCATCGGCCTCTCTCTCCGGACAGAGGCCCTCCTTCGCTGGTGCCACGCACGGGGAACCACCCTCCGTGCGAGACACATAGCGGGGACACGGAACATCCTGGCAGACACTCTCTCAGCCGGTCAGGGACCCTTCTGCACACAGAGTGGACCCTGAACAAGCTGACACTAACCACTGTCTGGGACCACTGGTTCAAGCCCATGGTCGACCTATTTGCGACACGGTTCAACCATCGACTCCCCATGTATGTCTCTCCAGTCCCGGACCCCCGAGCGTACGCGGTCGATGCGCTCTCCCTCCCCTGGACGGGACTCATCGCCTACGCCTTTCCCCCCTTCCCCATACTTCACAAAGTGATCAGGAAGGCCAGGCTGGAGAGACCCAAACTCATCATCCTCATAACCCCGTGGTGGCCGACTCAGTCGTGGTTCCCGGACCTCAGGTCCCTAACTCACGTTCCCCCTCTCCAGCTAGCCCCTCGGTGGGACTTGCTCAGACAACCTCGCTCGGGCCTCCCTCACTCCAATCCCCAGATGCTTCGCCTACACGCTTGGCTTCTATGCCAGCCAAATTGCGACCACCGGTCCCCGCCGCCCCCGCCGACAGACCCCGGTCTGTCCTAGAGACCCTGACAGAAGCGGAAGCATCGCAGGGACTACGAGACTTGGCCTCGGCCTCTCGTAGGGCTAGCAGCACAGAGTCCCTCTATAATTACCGATGGGAGAGAGATGGGTCACGTGGTGCACGGCTAACTCGGTCCCCTACCTACACCCCTCCAACATCCAGCTAGGCAATTTCCCTATCCCACCTTTCGTCCTCTTTAAAAACTCTCGGCTAGCTCCATTCGGGGCTACCGATCGGCCGTATGCACCACCATCCGACAGCTCGGCGGCCCATCTTTCGACAATGACTTTCTCCTCAGAGAACTATCACGGGGGGTTGCCCTACGGGAAGCTCAATCCCCTAGGCGCGCCCCCTTGTGGGACCTCTTTCTGGTGTTAGGCGCCCTCAGAAAACCCCCTTTCGAGCCCCTCCGCTCCATTCCCTTTGACCTCCTCTCCTTCAAGACCACCTTCCTTCTCTCCCTGGCCTCAGCCAGAAGGCGAAGTGAGATTCATGCCCTCAGCGGGGGGACCCTCGGGACATCGCCTTTCACAGAGACGGCTCGGTCTCACACTAAGTTCCTACCTGAGTTCTTAGCGAAGAACCAGGAACCGGGCACAGCCTCTCCTTCCCTCCTGATCCGCTCTCTAGCGGATATCTTAGGCAGCGAGCGGGGTGGGGGGACATGGACCTGTGCCCCTCTAGGTGCCTCAGATACTACTGGGAGCGTTCCCGCCCCAGGCGTTCCTCGCAGCGACGCCTTCTTATCTCCATCAACCCCAACAACAAGAAGGACATATCGGCGGGCACTATCTCTAGGTGGCTATCCAATACTATCAGATCTGCCTATGCCCAGGCGTACAGAGACCTCCCAGCCCTGTCACCCCGAGCCCATGAGGTCAGAGCGCTGGCCACGTCCTCAGCGTTCCAGCACTCTGTCCCCGTGCGCCATCTCCTGGAGGCAGCCTACTGGCGTTCGGAGAACCCTTTCATAAACTTTTATTAAGGGACATCCGCATGACCAGGGCTGATGGTTCTAAAGGGATTTCATTTGTGGCGGCCAATGCAGCCATATCGGTCTACCCCAGGAACCATTAGGGCGCTCGGCCCTCCTCCTATTACTTTAAATTCTGCTATGGTCTGACATGGTATAGTATACGACGCCAAAATGGGGGTTTGTTGTGTTATACTCCCTGTTTGGCTAAGTATACTTACTTACCATGTCAGACTCTAATGCCCGCCCTACCTTCCCCTCTAGCGCCAAAGTTCCCTGGGGGTTTGCCTTGCGCGCAGGCCCTCATTGAATGACGTACAGTACACGAACTTCGGCATCTTCCGTAGGCGGAAGTAGGGTGGGCGTCACGTGACTATCTTATGACTGCATTGGCCACAAAACTTCGGCCTGACAGAGCTGACTGACAGCTGTTTAATGCTATGGTCTGACATGGTAAGTATACTTAGCCAAACAGGGAGTATAACACAAACTCCCCATGTTGGTAGTATGTGCACACAAGCTGTCTGTGCATATGTGTCCTTACCTCTTTGTGCTTGTATGTGCAAAAGGTTTTGTTGGAAAATAATTAACAACATTTCATGAGACTCTTCGTGTGTTACTTTCACAGTTTGGTGTATGTATTTTCAGTTGTTACTAAATGACTACATAAAAGGTCAGGGTGACCTTCCCTGCACGTACACTGTACAGATGTGCACACTGTGGTTCTCAGGCATGCCACTTCTCCACGTGATCAGCAGCTTTGTGGATGCGTACTAAAAGAATGGTGTGTTTTTTCCATTGGATGAAATGAAAGAAAGTGAAAGAATGCTATGTTGATTTATAACAGGTGATGCAGGTCCAGAAAATCAATGCAGCCTGAAATATCGGGGGATGTTGAAGAGTCACTGTGTTTGACTGGCAACAGTCTCATCAGGATCCTGAGTCAGCAGTGGTGAATGTAGAATCAGAAGAAAATCAACTGAATGTTCATAATGCTGATTCTGCTGAATCTGTGAGATGATGTGGACAGACGGCTAATGTTGGCTGTTGTATGGGTCGTGTTGTTGGCCAGGTCACCCATGGGAGATTTCCTGTTGAAGAACGGCCTGAGTGAGACCTGGTTGTGGGGCAACAAACTGGTCACCGTGACAACCAGTGGCGGAGGAACCAGGGGAGAATGGCTCCATGTTCTGTAGCAAATGTCTGTACCGCCTGCAGCGTACACACAACAACAAGGTGAAATCAGATGTTTCTGGTTCTCAGGTGCAAATAGTGTGCAGTCT
>JADBJO010000044.1:255000-290000 GCA_016801955.1 Conus betulinus | reverse complement strand
GGAGTTCAGGATAAGCGTGTTACATTATCTTATAGTTTAAATGTAGTGAGCAAAAATGAAGTATTTTTTCCCAGAGCTTGTAAAGATCAGGTCTTGTTGGCCATGGAAAAGTCCTGGAATTGTCCCACATTCCGCATATTTCTTAAGTTTGTACAGATTTGTAACTTTAAGATAATCATGGGAATGAAAGTGTTAACTTGAAAAGTATGACTGCTGCCATAATCACCTGATCTGGCTGAAGGGAAGCAGATGAATTGTCGCTTTTCAAAATTATTTATCTGTAAATGGCTTTTGTATGGCTCATTTCCTGATTGTGAAGGGTTTTTTTTGTGTGGATAATGGTGTGGATAATGGACAGTGATAAACAAATAGGACCTGCAATAGCTTTGACCAGCAGAAACTTAAGACTCCCAAAGTACATCAGTAACATCATTTATGTGTGTGTGAGCAATGTCTGGTCACACGGTTATGTTCATGACCGTGTAACATGGTCGTCAACAGTCTATGTTGTGTTGCAGGTCAGCTGAGTCCTTCAGAAGGTGACCAGGAGAAGGTGAGCACAATTTGGCTGTCAGCATCATCTGTGTGTAAATGAGCTTGAAAAGTTTTTGAGTTACACTTTTGGAGGCAGTGATTTAAGTCAACAGAATGTTGCTCTGACATAACGTTTACACTGTTTTCTTCATTGTATTGAGTATTTGGTTGGTATGTGTGATTTTGCAAATATCAAATTTTTTCTAAGATAATCATAATTGTGACTGTGGTTGTAATTACTAGACCCAGAACACGTGTTGCATAATGATTTGATGTTTTAGGCATTCAGACTGCAAACAGTATAATCAGGTCATTCCCTTCCATGGGACAGTGTTCATCATATTACCAGTGTGCTTTGTTTTGGTTTGATTATTTTGATTTTTTTTTTTTCTTTTCTGCCTCATCCTTCATGCTGCTTCAGTGGCGTTACTCTGTGTGTGTTCATTCTGGCTCCCTCTTCACAGGGGGCAGTTAGGTCGTCATGAGAGAACCCACCAGAGGAGACACTGCACAGTTGCCCAATCAGCTTCGATGGTATTTGGTGGTGCCTGTTTGTGTAGCACTCTCAGAGATGAATCCATTACGTGGATGAAATTCAACTGTGTGGTTAGGGCCACTAAGACCCACAAATAAATGACCAGATAATGTGAATTCAATCCGGAACCTCCTAACCCCCATTCGGCAAAGCTAACCACTACTCCATGATGGCTGTTTACTGTGTTATTTTTTTTATTGTATAGATCATAGTGTTCACCATGAAAGCTGATATAGGAAGCAGCAGATAGGTGGCGGATTTACAATGCTGATGTAGGGAATGGCAGGTAATTGGGGTGTGTGATTTTTGCTCCTTCCCAGACCACCAGGTCCACAGAGGGTACCAGCGACATGGACTTCTCCCCGTCCAGTCTGCGTCGCACCAGTTCCAGTCCCTCTCTGCTCAGCAGCTCCACCAACGAGGTGCTGCCTGTCAAGCTTGATGAGCACCATTTTGCCCGGGACAGGCTGCAGGCAGAGTTCCCTGCTCTTGGCCAGCAGCAGCATGGTGTTCACATCGTGGTGGATGGCTCAGACTCGCGCACCATCACCGACGCCCAGAATTTTGAGGGGCTAGATACCACTACCACCGCTTCCACCACCGCTGTCACCACCCCAACGCCCAGCTCTGAGGAAGCAGAAACCAGAGGCTTGGCAGCTAAAGGGGGTGAAGAAAGTGAAACCCCATCAGAACTTTCTGGGCAAGAGCATACCACACGTAATTCCCCTGAAGCAGACGTCACTGTCGAGGATGTTCCACAGTCAGACCCAGCAATAAAGCATTGTCCAGAGCATCATTCAGAGAGCCAGGACGCAGCAGCAGCAGACTGGAGGCACAGCTGAAGGAGTACGATCGCCAGCAGCAGCAGCAGAGAGAACAGAAGAGGGAGAGTGGAGGACAGCCAGCAGACCCCCTGTCCCCCACAGCTCCCCCAGCTCCCCCACCCACCCCTCTGTCTGCAGCCCCTCTGGACTCCCCTGCCAGTCCTTCAGGGGACAGCCTGGCAGTGCGTGGTCAGCAGAACTCCAGGGGGGCGGGGAACAGCCCTCGTCTGGTGCCTGTACAGTCCCCAGACAGCTCCTCGTCTTCCTCTGTCACCCAGGTACTGGCTGGCTGCATGGGGAAGGAAGGGTGGTGGACGGTGAGGTGGAGAGTTTGTGGCAAGGGGAGAGAAAGGAAGGGAAGGCACAGAGCAGTATTCAGGATGGTGCAGGTTTGCCTTTAGAAACGGATAAATGAGTCATGTCCTAATCAATGATATTGGATCTCTTTTGTTCTGGGTGCTTTTTAGTAATAATGATGAAGAGGAGATTTTTTTTTTTTTTGAGCACTTTATCCATATCTATGTTGCTATGATAAGATGTCATCCAATCCATCAACCAATGAATTACTTTTTGTTTTCAATTATTAAATACAATCCAGTCCATTAGCAAATAAAATTGCCATTTTTGGCTGCTGTGATTAAACGTGACCCTTTCCATCATCTGTTGAAATCATGTTAATAGCTGCAGTGATGAAACATAATCCAGTCAAAATGACCAGTGACATTGCTTTGCATGATGGTTGACATGACAGGAAGACCTGATGGAACTCCGCATGAAGAAGCAGAGGGGCTACACCATTTCTGTCATGACGCCGGCGGAGGCAACACGGCAGCAGGAGGAGGCTGAGCTGAGGGGCGGAGCTGGAGGCAAGGACGCCGTGGGTGTGGTCACGCCCTCGGAGGTGTTCCTGCAGCTGTATCACACCCACCCTCTGCTGGGGGACAACAATCTCACCATGTGTTCCTCTGCACGTCCCCAACAACTCGGTGACTGACCTCTTTGTCTGCGTCTGTGGGGTTTAAGTTGGAAGAATGTAGTAGCATTGATTCAATGCAGCATCGTATGTGCCAATGTAAGCACGCGCGAATGTGTGTGTGTGTGTGTGTGTGTGTGTGTGTGTGTGTGTGTGTGTGTGTTGCTGTTGATCATCACTTCAACAGCTGCAAGAAATCCTCAAACCATGGGGTGGTTAAGGGAGGCAGGCCCTGCAGGGAGGTCAGTCCAGCATGTGAGTGTGAAGTAGTTCAGATACCCTGGCGCCATCGTCAGTGAAGTTGGATCAAAGCCCTGAAATCTTAGCACACACTGCACAGACAGCAGCAGCACTGGCAGCTAGTAGAATCGGTCTGAAGAAATGAGAATACTGCTTTCAGATCCATGCTGACACCTTTGCATGTGGTTATGCTATATCCTCCTCCATGCCTGCAAATCATGGACTCTTGGTAGGTAGCAGAACTGTAAAAGAAGACTGAAGCTGTGGAGATGTAATGCAACAGAAGAGTACTCAACATCCTACGAAGTGCTGAACCCTCAGAAGTATCTGACAACATGTGAGACTGTGAGAACCTCTTTACCACAGTGAGGAAAAGTAAAGCTGAAGTTGCACGGCATATGACTTGGTCAGGCAGATTGACCAAGACCATCGTTCAGAGAACACTGTTGAAGAGGGAACAGGCAGACACAGAAACAGGTGGACAGACCACATTGCTGAGCAGACCGGGACGAGTTTTGCAACAGCCCAGGAGCTTCGCCTCAACTGTCAAAGGTGAAAACAACTGGTTCAGCATTAATCATGGCAGCGCAGTGAGATCCACTGTACATTGAGACACAAAGATGTCCGAAACATGAAATGTTTAAGAAAAGAGGATCATTACTTGGAGGTTTTAATGTGTTAGTACATTCATTGTTATTGATTGCTTTGTGGAAACTTTTTTCTCGTTTTATTTTTAGCGTGTTACTAGCGAAATGTTCATTGTCGACTCCAAATGCGGATAAGCTCTGTGTTGTAATTTCACCTTGCCGTGTCTGAAATGGGATTTCCTTTCTTAATGCTGTGTTTTTACCCTGTCACACAAGTGATAGTGAAACAGCCCTGATTTACTGATTGTATGGTGTTTTTTACTTGTCAACAGGACATTTCCCGCTCAGTGTCACTCCTGGACATCATCTTGCCCTATGAGACCCACACCATTGGTGTCATCTACGTGGGCCCTGGACAGGTACTGTGTGTGTGTGTGTGTGTGTGTGTGTGTGTGTGTGTGTGAGAGAGAGAGAGAGAGAGAGAGAGAGAGAGGGAGGGAGGGAGGGAGAGAGAGAGAGATTTACTGTCATTTGTCCCTGTTCATACATCATTGTAAGGTACAGCAGTAGACATTTGAGTCTGTCCACCACTTTTTTTTTTTACTGATCTTGTACAACAAGGTAGAGAATTTGTGTGTCCAGTCCAGCCTTTGTTGCCAAAGTGTTTATTTCATGACTGTTATCATCCGAAGATCTGGTCTGAGAAATGCAGTATCATACAACATTTTTGGCATGACACTTTTCACATGAAAAAGGAAGTTTACATTCTAGATCATGTGTTCTTTTTCCATTATAATTGAAACATCTTTCGATAGTTTCATCTAGAGACCTTTTCCTCAATGAAGTAGGACACCACCAAGCTTTCTGTTTCATCTAGAGACCTTTTCCTCAATGAAGTAGGACCCCCACCAAGCTTTCTGTTTCATCTAGAGACCTTTTCCTCAATGAAGTAGGACCCCACCAAGCTTTCTGTTTCATCTAGAGACCTTTTCCTCAATGAAGTAGGACCCCACCAAGCTTTCTGTTTCTAGAGACCTTTTCATCTAGAGACCTAGAGTCCTCAATGAAGTAGGACACCACCAAGCTTTCTGTTTCATCTTTTCCTCAATAGAGACCCCACCAAGCTTTCCTTTCATCTAGAAGTTTTCCTCAGAAGTAGGACACCACCAAGCTTTCTGTTTCATCTAGAGACCTTCTTTTCTTTCCTCTAAGACCTGAAGTAGGACCCCACTCATAGCAGAAGAACGCTGCAGATCCATGGCAGTCAGGTTTCATTGACTAATACCAAAGTGCTGGCCATCAAAAATCATTTTTTGGGGGAAAAGGGCAAAGCCCATGAAATCCTGGGAAAAAGATCATATGTCAAACATTGATACTAGATTGTTTTTCTGCATATGCAGGGCTGATACTCTTGCGGACACTCCCTGTATAGACAGGCAAGGATTAATCCCATCTACCCAACATGGAAGTGGAGTTTTGTGTGTATGACCATTTTTTTATCCTGCCATTAAGGCAGTGGAGCTGTGGGAAAGAAGTAATTAACTGCCAGAAGAGCAAGACATCCACAAAAGAAGATGGCGGTGGATAGGACACACACTCGAAAGCCCCCGGACAACACCTAGAAAAGCTCTGACCTGGAATCCCCAAGGCAAAAGGAGGTGAGGAAGACCAAGAAACACCTGGAGGCGGCACCTGGAATTGGACACCAGGCAGATGGGTTACAGCTGTGGCGAATTAGAAAAGATTGCCCTGGACCATGGTTGTTGGCAGGCAGTTGTTGATGGCCTGTGCTCTGGCAAGAGCAGTGGGCCTAAGTAAGTAAGTAAGTACTCCAACTTCGGGGAATAAACTAGATTGAACTTCCTACCATTTGCCCAGAAGTTTTTCAGTATCATTACCTCAGACCCAAAGCAGTCTCGCTCAGAGGTACTCCACCTCCTGAAGACAACACTGAAAGCTTGCAGAACTAAAAGTGGTCAGATGTGGCAGGTATTGTGTATTGTTTAAGTTACTGGACGGTTTTGTGTCCTTTTCAGTATGATAATCACTGATGTGTGTGTGTGTGTATGCACATGTGTGTGTATGTGTGTTGACTATTCTGTGTGCCTGAATGAGTTTTCTGTTTCAGGTGAACGATGAAAAGGCCCATACTGGCCAACCGCTACGGGTCGACCCGCTACACAGAGTTCATCCAGGGCCTGGGTCACATTGCACGACTCCCAGAGACCCGAGGAGGAAGGGAACTACACTGGCGGTCTGACCAGTGAGGACGGCAAGTTCATGTACACCTGGCAGGACGAAACCATGAAGGGTCAGCCCCCTTTCTTTCTCTTGACTGAACTTCATTGATCTCGTTAGCAGGTCAGGTTGTTAGTTGTTCAGTGAACATGAAGACAGGTTGTCGCTGATCAGTCTTTCTGAAGAGATGAGAAGTCTTATTTAGAAGAAAAGTCCAACTGATTTGAGGGGGGGAAAAGTTGGTTGATGTGAACATTTTGGATTACGGATTTATGTTCAGATTGGAAAGGGGAGATAATTTACATGACGGGTAAAAGAAGGAAAGTGAATGGTAGTTGTCAAGGAGGGAGATGACCTGTAAGATGCTCAGGAAGGACTTGAATCATACCTGATAAGGAGGGAGGTACTCAGTTACGTGAAGGGACGGAGAGGAGTCATACCTTATAAGGAGGGAATTGCACAGTGAATAGATGAAGGGAGGGAATGAATCATACCTGACAAAGAGGGAGATGCCCAGTAAGGTGAAAGGTCGTCATGGCATACCTGAAGAATTACGGCGGCATTCACTTCAGGTCTGTGAACAACTTAGCAGTCAGCAGTCTTTCTTCACCTGTTCTGCCTGTCCATGAAATTCTCTCAGCTTGTAAGGCACATCCCAGGCACGCTGAATGTTCTTGTGGGCGGTTTCCAGAAAGGATCAGGGTCTTCCTTCGGAATGGGATGCTAAACAACTCAGTGTTCAGGTCAGTCTGCCAGGTCATGGAAACCACTCGTATCATCTTGTTTGCCACCAGGTAGTACTAACAGCTTCCAGTGTTTGTGAGCCCTTCAGATTCTTCAGCCTGAGACCCTGTCAGCTATGTCTACATGAAGCAGTGCAGCATCTTCTCTGGTGGGTTGCCTCATAATGATTGAACGTTAACTGCTACGTGTGGATTGCTGCTGCTGGATTGCCACAGGACAACTCAGAGTGTGGCTATGGACAGTGAGCAGGAATGAGCAGTGTGGGGGTAATGCCATTGAAGCAGCACGGAATGTCAGACAGTGCAAAAAAAAAAAAAGAAAAAAAAAAGAAAAGAAAAAGAGAGAGAATGAAAAATGTCCGCATCAACTGGTCTTCCTCAGAGTTTGTGTGGTTTTTTGCATCAAGCTCAGTTTTATTTTTAGACTTTTAATCATTTTTACACTGAAACTTGTTTTTCTTGTTCATTTGCATATTGATAGATAAGTTTGTATCTGTTTCTTATATATAGCTGTGTGTGCGTGAGTGTGGATGTGTGTTTGCACATGTAACACATTGCCACATCGTTTTAACAGTGATCTTCCACATCACTACCTTGATGAAGACGAGGAAGCAGGACCACAACATGACGTTCAAGAAGCGTCACGTGGGCAATGACTTTGTGACCATCGTGTACAACGACAGCGGGGAAGAGTACAAGCTGGGCACCCTCATGGTCAGTCTCCACCACTGAGCTGGTCTGTCAGTCATCAGTGGACATTGCTGTTGGTCCATGCTGGTGGTCATTGATTGTCTGTGTTGTTGTGTTGGTTGTCTGTGGTCACTGTATCGGCCTGTTCGAGATATTCTTTTGGTCTTCTTTGTGTACATTTGGTCACCTGTGTTGTTTTGGTCAACATCTACATACATTGTTGTTGGTCTGTGCTGTGGCCTGTGTATATGCTATTGGTGGTTTGTTTGAGCTGTTCTAGTATTAGGTGTCTGTGCAGTTGTTTATGTGTGTGTTGTCGGTTGTCTGTATACACTGTTGGTTTGTGCTGTTCTGTTAGTTGTCTGTTTACGCTGATTGTGGTATGAGTTCTGAGGGTAAACTATACACTGCTATTCATCATCGTGCACAATTTATAATAGAGAACAAAGATATCTGTAAAGCAGAAATAAATAAATAATCAAATAAAAGTTACAGAATGATACTTGAAAAAAGGATTGGTTGAGTTTAACATTATTTATGTCTGCTTTTTACATTCTGTGTGTGTGTGTGGCGTGCATGTGCATGTGTGTGTGTGTGTGTGTGTGTGTGTTCTTGCACACATAGGCTTACAGGTGAGTGTTGTTGTGCAGCAAGCATTATCTACATGACATTAATGTGCATAGTGTATCTGTATCTGCCTGTATGGGCATGGGAAGAGGTCATCTTGCTGTGTGGTCATGGTCATGTCCATGTTGTGTTCACAGGGTCAGTTCAACTTTGTCAACATTGTCATCCGGCCCCTGGACCATGGGGGGAATGCAGTCACATTGCTGGCCAAGCAAGGTAACTCTTCGTTCTTAGCACTATCCTCTGTCTGCACCCTGCTTCGTTGCACTAACTGCTGATGTCATGCTTTAATGCATAGAGAGAGGGGAAAAATAAATAACCAATTCTCTGTAGGCATGACATGAAATTGTTCCTAAAATGGCAGGTATGAAAGAATGATCATGTGGTCTTCAATCAAGTTTGTTACACGCTGTTCATATGATGTGTCATTGACACAATGTTCTGTCACATTTTGAATTCCTGTTGTCATGCTTTGGTAGACTTCTTCCAGTTTTTCTGTTTAAATATTGATTTTTTTTTTATTACATGTACAACAGTCTGTCAGGTTTTTTTTTTTCTTTTTATTTCACTGCACAGCTGTTGTTTAAGTCACTGTGCAATGTCATTTCTGTGGTCCTTTGTACAAGTGGAAACTTGTCAGGTGTTCTTTTCATCACAACCAGTTATGGCCACCCATTCTCGAATGCATACCACCCATCTGGATCTCTAGTGTTATTTACCCTTTGCCACCCTCAGGGATTTCCAGCCACTTCCTTCGGATTGACTTTCATTATCCACCCCTCTGTCTACCCTCTGGGATTTTTAGCCACTCCCTTCGGATTGACTTTCATTATCCACCCTCTGTCTACCCTCTGGGATTTTTAACCACTCCCTCTGAATCACTAGCAATATCCACCCTCTGTCTACCCTCTGGGATTTTTAGCCACTTCCTTCGGATGGCTTTCATTATCTACCCCTCTGTCTACCCTCTGGGATTTTTAACCACTCCTTCTGAATCACTAGCAATATCCACCCCTCTGTCTACCCTCTGGGATTTCTAGCTACCATCTGAATCACTAGCATCCACCAATCTGTCTACCCTCTGGGATTTCCAGCCACCAGTCTGAATCACGTCTCTGTCTACCCTCTGGGATTTCCAGCCACCAGTCTGAATCACTAGCAATATCCACCCCTCTGTCTACCCTCTGGGATTTCTAGCCACCAGTCTGAATCACTTGCAATATCCACCTCTCTGTCTACCCTCTGGGATTTTTAGCCCATCCTCTCTGAATCACGTCCTGTCTACCCTCTGGGATTTCCAGCCACCAGTCTGAATCACTTGCAATATCCACCTCTCTGTCTACCCTCTGGGATTTTTAGCCATCCCCTCTGAATGACTAGCAGTGTCCACCCATTTAGCCACCCTTCTCTAGGATCATAGCCATTCCTTTTAGAATGGTTACCTCCCACCCCCTGCCCCGCCCTCCCTTTCCATTATCCCCATCTATCTCTTTCTAGGATTGACAGCCTTGAGAGTGGTTACAGCCCTTTCTGCACTTCTTGACCCCTTGGAGTTTATGGCTGTCCTTCTAGGGTTCATCGCCATCCCCTCTAGAATGACCGTCCCTTTAGGATGACCCTGCTTTGAGGTTCATAGCTGACCACTTAATGTAACATCCCCATTTTTTTGCGGCTCATAGCCACTCCTTTTATAATAACTGCTAGTTATAGTCACAATCACTCCATTAAAAATGATACATAGCTGCTTTAGGGTTCTTAGCTATTCATTGTGGAATGATAGCCATCTCCTATAGGTTTACATATATCCATCTGGAACTTGTTGCTTGGTTTCAGCCACTCTCCTTCTTTGCCCTCATCTTATCTTTAGGCCACCACTAAAAGGGAGGGCATTCACTGACCATTGCCTGATCAAAACTTGTAGCAATGTTTGAGCTGGTGTGAGGTCAAGACACTGTGTCAGTATATGCTGGGGTGAATAGATACCTTGCCAAGTTTGAGCAAGTTAGACCCCAATGAAGGTGAGGAAAATGAGCTTTAGGTAACAAGTGCCCGTACATGTGGAAGTTGGAAGTGAGGAAAGACTTTCATCCCTATAATGTACGCGTTTTTGTGTCTTGCCTAAACATACATATCTTCCTCAATGTCAAATACATTGCACTGCATGTGTGGTATGGTCCACGATGAAATTCTTTTTCTGGACAGTTGCTCCTGACACAGTCTGTTCAGACAAACAGTAGAACAGTTATCCGAGATACTCCTGACCCAGACTTAACGTAAGTAATGCCCAACCAAAGTCATCAGATGCTACATTTGAGTATCAACAAATTCATAGTAGAACAAGACATATCTATGATAGCATGAATATGAATTCAGTTATTGTTGTGATGACAGTAATGTCGTGGTATACTGGCTCATGTGAATAATAGTTCATGTGTAAAATGTGATTAGTCTGCATTTGGAATTAGCTTGTTGTGTCTACAGTTCCATGGGGTGAATAATAGTTCATGTGTAAAGTGTGATTAGTCTGCATTTGGAATTAGCTTGTTGTGTCTACAGTTCCATGAGGGTTCTTTGTGACAGTGAGAGTCCATCTTAAGTTAATGTGGATCTTTACAGGATGCATCACAAGTGATGGATGCATCACATGATGTATACATTTACTTCAAAACACTTATCAACAATGAATATCAGATTTATACATTGACACTGAATTAGCTTGAGACTTCATGGTTGATGGAGAGAATCAATATATAGGTTATGATAGTGTTTACATGGCAGACAGGCACGAACATTGCATTAACAATCAGTCATACCGACAAAAGTGTACATCACATGACACGCCTTGTGTATATAAAATATGAGTTACAGTTTGAAAGTAGTCTGGCTTCATCATTTGCCTGTTTCACTGGGTGCGTGTCACATAATGTGCATGGTTCACTGCATTTTGTCAGCCTAGAGTGTGTGTGAGAGATTTGTTTTGTGTATCATGTGTTCCTGTCTTGTGTGTGTCCTGTAGATGTCGCTCTGTCTTATTGATTCTTCAGATGGCTCTATGCTACTTTGTTGTTGTTTTTTTGTTCTAGAGTCTTTTGAGGATTCCATCTCCACAGGTATGGCATGGCTGTTTGTGGTATACATGTGTAGTTTACTTGCATCTTGGTTAACAGTGTGTGTACTCAAGAATGTATGTTGCAGTGTGTGTGTGTGTGTGTTGTGTGTGTGTGTGTGTTGGGGGTGGTGGGTGGGTGGGTGGGGGGGGGGGAATATGCAACTACTGATTTTCAGCTTCATAGGGATTGAATTAATAACAGAATTAAAGGTTTTAGAATAGTGTGACGCAAAACACACAGCCTGCTGATCTTAGACCCTGTGTGATAAACTTAGACCCTCAGGTGTACATGTTGATAACAACTGAGAGCTACTCAGGTGTACATGTTGATAAACAACTGAGAGCTACTCAGGTGTACATGTTGATAAACAACTGAGAGCTACTCAGGTGTACATGTTGATAAACTACTCAGGTGTACATGTTGATAAACAACTGAGAGGTACCTGACCGTGGCCAAAGACTGGAAGGTTGTGTTTATTTGGAGCATGTGTGGGGCACGGGGACTCGGTTATTGATGAACAACATGAAATGTTTAAAACAACTAAATTGTACAGGAGAAAATCAATAAAATCATCAGTAATGGTCAGTCGGCTGCACTCTAAGTAATTGAATGGAAATCATCATACTGGAGTCTGAATTCAAATGTTTGATTCCAAAAGGTGGGGGATGATTTTTATTATAAACTATCAAAGGAATGGAGTTTATGAAGGTTTTTGTTATATTTGAGAAAACTGGATAATTCATGGTTTCCACCTGAAGCAGGGAAAAAATTAAGCCTGATATTTCAGTTTGATTGAAACACTTTTTGATTGTATGTTTAGTCATGTGTTTCATATTGCATTGCCTATAATAGATTTGAATTGCTGATGTTATGCTCCTCATGTACATAAAGTGTGTAAACTGCCTGCTGTCCTCACGTCTATCATGTGTGTGCCATAACATCAGCATGCTGCTAACTGCTGGCTCCATGACCTTTGTGTGGTACCCCGGGTTCAACTTCACACAAACATTGTTTTCACAGAAATGTGTTGTACAAAATGTTGACACTGAAGTGGAGCATTTGAAATCGTATGACAAATAATCTCACAAAATGTAATCAGAAATCTTGAGTTTTACTTTTACAGATTTGCTCTGTACATTTGACTGTTCCACAAAGTCACAAGCAGTATCTCAGTGACTTTGATCTCAGTGTTCTACAGATTTCAAAGCCACAAGGCTAGTGGCTGTGGGTATGGAAGATAAAGAGAAGTTGTAATTGTTTTCACCTTTTCTTTATTCAGATTTTGAATAAGTTATATCCCCCATGTCAGCCATTTGCTTTTCATATGATATTGGCCTGGTCTCAAGAAAACAAAGGATACCACTCATAAGTTCATGTGGGCAGCACTTTTAAACATTTTGAAAATACAGTCTCCTAAAGCAGAAAATGCATTCACAGCAACTTGAGAAAACACTTGGAACGACAGCATGTCTCTTGAAGTAGAAAGGGATACAAGTTTGTGATTTAGGCTTTAGACCTAGAGTTTCAACACTTGTGCATTTTGTGCATAAACATTTTGTTGCTTTATGTACACAGTACAGCAATGCATGCCATCATTTTCACCTCATAATGGGGTTTTTGTGCCATGCAACTACTGAAAATTGTGCTCATTTCTTTGAACATGGCATCTGTTTTATATGTATTTGAAGAGAATTTAAGTCCCTGCTGTGGTATTTTACAAAACAAAATTATTTCATTCGACTGTATATTCTTTATGATTGAATTAGTCTGTCTGCAACTCGTAGAACTTATGATGTACAGAAAATTGTGATGTTTGCACACAGCTGCTGTCATATTGACATTTGTTTGCAGTTGTAGTATTCTGGTCTGTACGCAATTAATTCCTATGCAGTCTGTATTAGAGATGTTTGTACATAACTCCTATTGCTGTAATTTTGTTGATACAGTTGGGGTATTATTTGTTTTACAAAGCTTTATTGTCTCTATATAATCTGTGAAATATTGCTGTTTGTATGGACTCAGTAGCATCGCGATACGTTTCCTGCATAGACCCTGTAGTACACGTTATCAGCTGTGTAGTGAAGTTTGTCCACAGCTCTTTAGAGACAGTGGTATACAGAGGATTGGGGACAGTGCTGGCATTCAGTTGTCGCGTTGATGATAATGTGATGTTGATGGCCCCTCCAAACAGACATAGCAGACATCTTGGGTCACACCCAGTCTAAGATCATCTCCGACACCAACCTGGCCCTCCTGGTGCGACAGATTGCGTCCATTGCAACGTGAGTGTTCTCCCTTTGTCTCATCCATAATATTTGTATCAACTGAACGTCTTGCCAGGGACATCTGACTTTATTGTCAACGTCATGTGACAGTTATGTGACATTATTTAATTTTTTGTCAAGATCATGTGACAGTTATGTCACCTTCAATTGTTATCCGACTCTTTTCTTTGTTTTCACCTTCAGTTGTTATCCGACTCTTTTCTTCATTTGTCACTCAGCATGAATGTGTGTAGATCTATAGGCAGCTCTTCCATCATCTAGAGACGATTAATTGTGAGTGTGTGACTTGGGTGTGTTTATACCTGTCTCCTGTCTGTCCATTAGGTGACCTCAGTGTTCTGTTAAGGTTACATGAATTAGTAAGTTTTAGGGAA
Source organism: Conus betulinus (assembly GCA_016801955.1). Lineage (NCBI taxonomy): Eukaryota > Metazoa > Mollusca > Gastropoda > Neogastropoda > Conidae > Conus > Conus betulinus. Next base: position 276,240 of record JADBJO010000044.1, on the reverse strand, counting down.
ATGACACTGTCAACCATATAATGCAAGATTTCCCAGAAATAGTTACATTAGCCTTAACAAAATCTATTGTTAAGAGATTTTCGATCCTATTCATACAATCTTTGTAACATTTTGTCGACTTATGGTTTAGCCGTCTGTCTTAATCGCCTTATCTGTCTGTATGACAGTCAGCCGGCCGTGTTTAACATAGACATTTCTGTCTGCTCACTTCATTGGCTCTCTCTGTCTGCTCACGTCATTGGCTCACTGTGTCTGCTCATGTCACTGGCTCACTGTGTCTGCTCACTTCATTGGTTCTCTCTGTCTGCTCTCTTCATTGGCTTGCTGTGTCTGCTCACATCATTGGCTCGCTGTCTGTTCATGTCATTGTCTCACTGTGTTGTCTCACTGTGTCTCTGCTCTCTTCATTGCCTCACTGTGTCTGCTCACATCATTGGCTCGCTGTGTCTGCATCACATCATCTGGCTCGCTGGCTGTCTGCTCACATCATTGGCTCGCTGTGTCTGTTCATGTCATTGTCTCACTGTGTTGTCTCACTGTGTCTGCTCACATCATTGGCTCGCTGTGTCTGCTCACATCATTGGCTCACTGTGTCTGCTCACATCATTGGCTCACTGTGTCTGTTCACGTCATTGGCTCGCTGTGTCTGTTCACGTCATTGGCTCGCTGTGTGTGGTCAGCTGGCCTCCCTGGTGCTGAAGGAACAGAACCTGGGCCATGAGCCCTTCGCCTCCAACTGTCTGACTCGCCTGCGACGCATCAAGCTGATCCGCAAGCGTCTGATGGACTACTACAATGAGAAGAGCTCCAGTGGGGCAGACAACCTGGCTCACAGCCGCCTGTGTCAGGGCATGGCCGAGCACCCCTTTGTTGTGGAGGACTTCACTGATTATGTGTAAAGCATTCCGGGCTACCTTAGGCAGAAATGTGACTATACGCAAAAAATTGTGTCACTTCTTTCAGAGTGGAAGAAATCCTAGTCAAGGAAGTATGTTTTCTGGTGTAGAGTGGCAGGGAACTAATAATCTGGGGGGAGGGGGAGGGGACAGGCAGGAGAAGGGATGGGGGTTTGTTACTGATGTAGAAAGGGTGTCAGATGTGAATGTTGAAATTTATTCTTGTACTTCCAGACAAAAATAACGAGCATGGAGAGACATTTAAGATGCGAGAATAAATGTGCTGTGTGGTTATGTGTGGGGACAGTCCAGTTCCCCAGCAGTGTTTCTCCGCTGTGCGAGATCCTCGTCAGCTGAAGGCCACCTGGTTCTGGCCAGTCAAAGCTCCGTCACAGAGTGCTGCAGCCATCGCTTGCTCCTGTTTGGACATCATATGTCTTAATTTTCAGATGTTTTATGGATGTTCAAACTTTTTCATGTTTGATCATTTTAATTTTTTTTGAAAGTGTAAATTCATGTTCATAGATCTATAAATAGATTCCATACTTTGAAAAAAAAAAATTACAGGCAAACAGAAAGCACACATACACAAGGTTTGTCTAGTTAGTCTCATCATGAAAATGATGCAGCTGCTTGTCTGCGATGACAGGTATGATGGAGAAAATGGGGTGTGTTGAGGATCAGAGATCCTATATCCTATTTACAGAGATGTATAACATAGTGATGTTTCCGTTGTGCAAAGGCTTGGAAGCTGTGAATGCATGTTGAATCAAATTTAAGAGTACATAGAAAGAAAAAATTGCAACTACTGTATTTGTATTTGACTTTAAATTATTCAATTTTAATTTATTCAAAATTAAGATAGAATCCTGAAACTATATAATGCTGAACAATTATTCCATTTGATATCAGCAGTATTCACTGTCCTATGCTACTTACGTGTTAATATGTTGCAATAGTCCTGTTTTATGGTAATAATTTGATACTGATTAATTGTAAAACTTTTGAGTCGTTTGCCATAAAGAATGTTTTAATGTTATGCAGTTTTTTTAACTCCTGTTGTTTTAGGGAGGGTCTGTGTGTGTTTTTTCAAATATGTTGTGCTTTCGTACACCCTTGCCGTCTTCTAAAACAGGTGTTTTAAAAAGGTCTGTTCAGTCAAAGTGGATTGTGAGAAGGTGACAGAATGACAAAGGACAGGTGACAGAATGACAAGGACTGCCCTAGTATAATTTTCTTGTGAGGTTCACCAGGTGTGTTTGAGAGAGAGAGTAAATCTTTATATGCGTGTTCATGTCTGCCCCTTAAAGGTCGTCAGATATGGACAGGTCACAATTTCTGACCGATGGTTCAACTGCAGTAAATGTAAGCATGCTCCGGTAAAATTTGCGTACATCTACATGTTTGTGTGTGCTCATTAACAATAGCTAGTTCTAAAGATAGTCCCATAAAAGAAATGTGATTGCGCTTCTGTTTTAATGCCTTGTTTTACAGCTTTTTCCGACGTGTGCAAATGTCGCCAGTATATATTGATGTACATCTGGCCAGTTCAAAGAATGGTTCCTGAAAAGGAACATGATTACGCTCATGTTGAATGTTTAAAAGCCACAGAGTGTGTGCTGTGTAAAGCCTTGTTTCATCGCTTTATTTTCCAACATGTGCAAAGTTTTGTCGGTATGTTGATGTACATCTGTGAAAAATTGATTGATTAAATTATTTACTCAGAAAGAAAAAAACAGAAAATCAGTATGTCATTCGGAAAAAAAAAAAAAAAAAAAGTCATCATTCACAATAAGGGAGGATCAAACACTCACAAGCGAAAACATTCTCAACCTTCACAGTGGGAGGAGAAATACAATTTGACAAGAAAATGTTCCCAATGAGCAGAAGACACATTCAAAAACAGCACACAAGCAAACACTTGCAATCATAGATGTGACAACAAAAAAAAAAAACCCCGACAACCTTTCATGCTAGTTTCTGTTATTACAAGCTTTCAATCTCTTGTCCACACCATATTCTTATAGTAGATATGGTCAAGTCATATACATTACAAAGTCTCAGTCACATACAATTTGGCATCTTAGCATGCTGAACGTTAATGGCAGGTAGAAAATACAGCTATATAAGACATTGATTCTCCTTGATTTCTCCATTTTTTTTTTTATTAGCTTTTAGTACTAATAACAGGGCTGTAAGTAATAGATTTTAGATCCTGTTGTAAGTAACAAAGATGGGGGTTGATTTGACCTCAGGTTTTTTCTTAGCCTTTGCTGTTTTGTTGATTCTTTCTTCAAGGGAAGGAGAGGGGTGGAGGGGATCAGTTTTGATAAAGGTGAAGGCCAAAAGAGAAAAAAAATCTTAATAAATATAAGCATAGGTTTGCAATATCGTGCATTTATTGTCCATTTAACTGGTCTGTGAATTTTACTTCACCCTCTGTTGTTTTGTGAATTCTCTGTAAGACCTTTTTTTTCCATTGTGACAGCTCTCATACTGAGATAGTAGCAATAATAAGGAAAAAAAAATTAAATGGTATATAAAAATGTTAAACATTTTTAGCGAACGACATTTCCAAGGGAGCGCTTTTGCTTCATCATAGTGTTCCACATACACTTTGTTCATGTTAAGGTCAACCAGAGTGGTGAAAAAGCACGCTAACTGCTAAAAGCGTCAAAATCAAAGGTATACCTTTCTGAGTTTGCTACTGACAACAGCAGGACAGCCTAACCTGAACTGGCAAGGTCTAATTCAGCGAGACCTCCAACCTTTTACAGCTCTGTTATTAGTACTAAAACCCCACTCTTTTGCGTATCAAAAATGGAGAAATCAAAGAGAATCGGGAGATGGAACACCCTACCAGTCCAAATGCTGACTGATCCCACTAGACAGTGATCACTGCCTCATGACCATGCAGGAGAAAAATATTCTAAGTAAATAAGTATCTTCAGTCTCATATAAATGCATTCTGCAAGTCCCCCAAAATAATGACTCTCCTTGCTCCTAACTAAAATCCATAGGTTTCATATGGTCTCCGAATTAGGTGTGGTAACCAGACAGATCATGAGCACATCTCTTTTGTGTCCGACAGTCACATTCATCACAGTTTTAAAGTGGGTCCAGGATTCAATGCAGGTGTAAGGAAGGATATATTCATGCCTCTGTTTGTGAAGCAACAATTTTGTCCCAACACAGGAAGCATGAGTATAACACTCAGAACTTGTATACCTATAACTGAATTCATTTGTTTAACACAAATAGTGCTTAGGAAAGGGGCACAACCCATACCTGTTTTAGCCATCCCCTCCACCAACTGAGCTTACCTTCCACCCAGCATGTTTGCAATTCCTCACTTGCCATCACTTTAGGAATCGTTCTCTTCAGCATTTAACCAGAAATGTCAAAAGCTGGAACACAACTTTTGCAATCAAGCCTCTAAAATTTGATAAAGACCCACACAACTGCTTTCCAGTTGTCTTGTGCCTGAACACACTTAGCAAGTAGATTGAAAAAAAAAAAACAAAAAGAAAAAAAAATACTCCGATTTCAATAATATCCCATTCTGCTTTCATGTGGTGCTGCTGCCCCAACTGCAAGCTTCAGAACTGGCAGAGTGTTTCCAACTGTCAGATCAAACAGACTTGACAGGGAGTGGGGCTACTTGCAAAAACTGGACAACTGTTACCAAAGGACTGATGACAGATGTCCTAAGACCAATGTATATACCACTAATTTGACTGATGAAAAAATCTTCCACTGAACGAAGCAGCAACTGGTTTTGCTCTTGTGTCTCCACTCTCAGCTACTCCCTCCCTCCAGAGAAGTGCACAGATATGTTGATCACATGTCCACAAGGCAACATGAAAATGAAGCACAATTATTCGCTTACAAATTAAACCCAATAAGCCTGCACATGAAACCCATAAGAAAGGAAAAAGAACTGGCACTTCCAGGCAATTCAATCAAAATCTTGGATGACAGATTACCTGTTACAACTGACACCTACAAACTAGAGCTCAGTATCAACAACAGTGTACATACTTGACCACTTTCAACAGAGCCAGAATGGGCCAACCTCAAAAAAGGTCGATTAAACAATGAAAGCCACTTACTCTAATCGTTTCAACAACTGATCTTCCATCTGTCCTTAGAATCACACACACACACACACACACACACACTGTAATTCTTTTTTAAGGGTGGGGTGGGGTGGTAGGAGACATCTGTGCCACTTCAGTAGAATTAGCCCCCTGCTGCTCATCCTGGCTCCCCGTCCACAGTTGCTCCCTTGTTCATTCACCGTGGCCCTGGCACCAGCAATCCACAGGGAAAGGCAATGCTGTCATGAGGAAACTCACTGGAGGAGACACTGCGCTGCTGCCATGCCACTCTGGTGGTGGTCTCTGGTGGCTGTTCTGAGGCAGCGCACGCAGGCACCACCAGCTAAACCCCACACTGATGACAATGGTTACCTAGTCGTGGAGCCAGTGTGACAGCAAATCCCCTTCTGCACGGTGCCACCACATCCTTGCAACAACAGTTCCGATAAACTTGCAGATACCAGCGACCTCGACTCGAACCAGCCAAGGGTATAGACAAGAGGAAATCGAAACCGAGGTCACCATGACAGCAGGGCATGAAGGATCACAGAATTTGCAACCAATGTTTTCATGTTGATCGATGAAGATGTTGAAGATGCTGCCAGGGGGTACCATTCGGGTGTTAAACTACTTACCAGAGCTGCACTATGGATTCTTTCAAAATATATCCAGGCGTCAACCAGACCTTGGAGATACAGACGCCTGCAGAGTTGGACAGGAAACGTGAACACTTTCAGAGACACTTTCAGAGATGAAAGTCAACCATGTGGTCCAAGACTTCCGGAACAAGACCAGCTGGATGTGGTTATGGGTTGAAAAAATCCCACAAATATATGTGGCTCTGATGGTATCGAACCCATGAAATCTCAGCCAGCAATCCATGGTACTATCCACTGGGCCACCGCAGCTGGTCACAGTGTGAAATTTACTACAGTGGTGAAAAAGCGAGTCTTTAATATCAAAGTTAACCCAACCAACCCTAACACAGCCTTCATGACAACAACTTGGAAAGATCTCAAAGATACTCGGTGTCAGATCTTTTGGAGAACATACAGACCTTAGCCATAACAATGATCAGCATCCTCATAAAACAGAAATCAGTATAACTTGGTCACATACAGATCCTGGCCATAGGGATAACCAGCCTCGAAGCAAAATCAGAAAAACTTTTAGGAATTGTGCAAGATGCATTCTCATTCAACAGATAACCTGATCTAAACCAAAGCTGCAAATAATACTTGCATGCTCCCGCAAAGGGTAAAGTCATCTGGATTTTGATTGCAAACTGTTTTGTGAAAATGGCTGTACAGACTGAAAACAAACACCAACAAAAGATTCAAAAATTGTGCAAGTAAAAGAAACAGACTGGTTACAAGCCTCTTTCTCATTTGAAAGCTCTCACACACTCGCATCTGCACACACTTGCACTGAACTATTGATTGTAAACATCTGCATTCCAATGATCACATCTACTGAACAGAAATAAATATTCTCTCTACTTGCCCGGTTCAGCTGCAGAACAATACATTTCATGATGGTGAAAGACATGTTTTTGGTACAATAAAGGGAAAAAATATACACCTGGGTATACTACTTTCAAAACAGTATTTGGTTGGATTAGTGACGAACCTGCCTCTCTTGCCTTTCTTCATGTAGGATAAGAGAAAGAACCAAAGGACAATGCAAATAATACTGAACAGAATGCAACTGGTCACACAAGTGAATGACCTTGCCTCGTTAAGCACTAGAATGTAAGTGGTCACACAAGTGAATGACCTTGCCTGGTTAAGCACTAGAATGTACCTGGTCACACAAGTGAATGACCTTGCCTCAAGCACTAGAATGTAAGTGGTCACACAAGTGAATGACCTTGCCTGGTTAAGCACTAGAATGTACCTGGTCACACAAGCAAATGACTTGGAGTATGAAGCATATGCACATGTATTAAGTCTGGTAGTCCACCTACCTTTGCACATGACAGTATGCTAAACAAGATCTGAACACGAAGAAATGAGGAGAAAGAATCTTCCTGACTTACAGCTGAAGCCATTGCCTTCCTAACCTTTCCTGTAAAGATTTCCTGCAGTTATGATGACCACTATCTTAGCACTGTCTGCCAATATGTAGGTAATATTTACAAACGTGACAGTCATGATGACACTTCCTGGCCATTGTACAGCTGGAGCTACTATTTGGCATTTTATTCGTTTATCTATTTCAGAAATGGTAAAAAAAAAAAAAAAAAAAAAATCAACATCCACATCTTATAAAATAACAGATAACGTGGTGGTTTTGCTCTGACATTTGTTCATAAAGATTAGCTACATTAAAACTGGTATCAAATGAAAACAATATGCACAATAAAAAATGATTTTCATTGTGTTCCACAAGAAATGTACATATCACACACTGGCAGTCATAAACACACTGGCAGCCCTGCAAGAGAGTTGAAGCATACCATGAAGAACGTTGCCTTGAGGCACCCTGACAAGGCCCTGACTGTGTCTGTGTGGTCACCCTTGACACGACCACAACACCAGCACACAGGCTGGATGTTACCCTGCTCCCTCAGGTCCACACCTGACCCACCAGGACACATAGTGCGGGGGACTGGAGTTCAGGTTCATCACAGAAATAAACAGCTGTGCGAATAGCATGACAACATCATCATAGGCGAAAATGAGCATGTGCACCATCTTCCACCTTTTTTTATTCTTTTTGTCATTGGTGTAATCTTTACCACACATCATAGTCAACAGTGATAAGAATTGATATATAAACTGATAAGTTCAGACATCTCGTCACATACAAAGACAGTACACCTCAATAAATCGATGTTCTCTCTGACAACAAACTGGTTTCACATATCCATCAGTCCACATTCAAACACTGCACCTTTCCTGCTAAAAAGCAGGGTCAGGCAGAGTTTTTTCTTTTTTTTTTTTGCTCCTTCAGAAACGCAAATAGCACACATGATAAACCACACATACTCACCAAGGTGTTTAAAACTACTTGCAGAAGGCCATATTTGCATAAGATGATGGCGTACTCCGATACGGCCATTCAATAGTGCATTTTATCGCTGCTGCTTTTTGTGTGTAAGGCAAAACGACTGGTGGGACCAAGTAAAGAATCTCTTTCCCCTAATCCACTATGTACCATGACCATACCCTGTGTGCATGTGGCACACAAACACACACACACACACACACACACAAAAACACACACCCACACTTGCATACACGTGCTTATTGGACACGCCACAGCTCCATAAACAGAAGAACCTAGCATGCATGATAAACCTGAAATGACTTCTCCAGGACTGAAGTCAAGACATGACCTTTAACAGGCAAGGACAGTAACTTTTTGCTTCACAACAGGAGTTACTATTCTTCTTCACTACTGAACATTCATACCCCACTGCCTCTGTTTTGATTCCCAGGAAACCATGCAATTTCATTCCTCATTGAATTCCTTCCAGTCACCAACCTTGCTACAAGGTTCTTGTACAGGTTTTTTTTTTTCTTGAACATTTCTTCTGGATGTAGACTATCTGACAAAAAGCAGGAGGGAGGTGGAGTGAGGGAAAGGCGAGGGTACGGGAAGGGGGTGGGGGGAAGAAGGAAGGAAAAATTGGTTGCCATGACAAAGCAATGTCTAAACGAAACACAAACTGCTGTACACACACACTCCTTTCCTGATCAGACACGATAAACTGACGTTTTGGATTTCACCCAACTAAAGTGTTGGCTGTCCCTGTTGCCATAGTGATGATAATCCAATACATACAACACAAATGCATGAAGATCTGACCAAAGCACGTTTCATGTCAGATCAATACTGATCACAGCTTCATAGAATATAGCACCCATTCAACCATCTAAATTCATCATGCCATCCGGATTTAAAGCACAAAGCAGCTTCACTCTCTCTCTCTGACAACAAACTGGGCGTGTTTCATAGTCCACGAAATGCACCCCCCTCCTCAAGAATCGATACATCTCATTACCACTTCTATAAATCTGACATTTACAGACAGTTTAGCAAATATCTCCTTTCTTTGGCATCAAAAATAAGTATTTTTCTCTACAGGCATTCCTCTCAAGCTTCATACGACATATTTTGTGATACCATCTTTGTTCAAAGGAAAATCTGTTTTTACACAGCTCTGCTCTGCATTCTCGCTTGCTCACACATGTTCTCTCTCTTTCTCTCTCTCCCTCACTCTCTGTCTCTCTCTCTGTGGACTCTCTGTGGACTAACTACAATAAGACATGGGTCATCTCCCGAAGGCCAACTTGGATCCAATCGTCTGAATGTCAGATTTGGGGTCAGGGGACCGCGAACTCCACTGAGTGCTCTGGCACTCGGAGACAGCAGTCAGCTCCAACTTCTCTCCAGGAGCACATCTCCTTGGTGACCCAGAAGAGAGGCACCAGGCTGTCCACCCACAGGTCCAGGTCCCGGCCCACCTTCCTGGCGTTGGCCGCCGCCTCCTCCTCCAGCTGTGGTTCTGAGGCACCTTGAGGAAGGAGCGCAGGCCAGAGAAGTCTTTGCTCATGTACAGCCCTGTGGGTCCCCCGTGACTGCGCTGGGCCATGACTGTAGAGATGGGTTTTCCCTGAAATCATACAGTCACGGCTAAGGTTACAGATGTGGTGAGTTATCACACACACACACACACACACACACACACACACATTCACACACACACATTCCTTTATTCTCATGTTTTCCACATACTATCTTTTGTGGATTAGTTTAAAGAGGAAGAATGTGACTAGAAGCATCCATACAAAAAATACATAATGAAGTAAACACAGCAGAATGAAAGTGTCAGTGCATCACACATTAGTGCATGAAGAAACGCAGAGGCTTTGTATCAAACGCTAAAATGCTGAAAGAGGAGCAAGGGAATGTCCATCTGTTAAAACACACACACAGACAATGCATGGTGAGTGTGAGTCAGTTTGAAAAAAAAAAACAGTGGGAAAAAAAAAAGTGATGACAGTGGGGGAAAAAAAGTGATGACAGTGGGAAAAAAAAGTGATGACAGTGGGAAAAAAAGTAGGGGAAAAATAGGAGGATGGAGGCCCCACACTGTAAAAACAAAAAACAAAAATAAACAACAAAAATAAACAAAAAAAAACAAAAAAAAAACTTAAAAAAAAAGAGAGGAAAAAAAGCTTTAAAAAAAAGGAAAAATTGGAGGTTGGAGGGAAACACACACACACACACACACACACACACACACACACACAATTACTTGAAAAAGAAAAAAGTAAAGCAAAAAAAAAAGCTTCAAAAAAGGGAAAAATTAGAGGTTGGAGGGAAAAAAACAACAACACACAAAAATGCTTAAAAAAGAAAAAAAAGATTTATGATACAATTCGTGATGCATATTGTCCTGTTACTGACAGGGTTTCATGCAATCATTATGTGCAGTAATCACTTTACCACTGCAGGTTAAGAAAGCAAGCCCTGTCAATCTACAATCATGAACACATACACCTGAAGCTCCACATTTCCTGGCAACTTATTAGAGATACGTAACTCCACCTCATCTAAATATAACATTTTTTTTTTAAGTGCATGCAGAAAAGAAAACTAACTGTTTGAACTGTTAATTGAGAAAAAAAAATTTAAATACTGCAGGTTCTTTCATCCATTAATGCTCAATGATACTAAAAATGTCACAAAGTGACAACTCAGAATAATAAAACAATATGTCTACTATGACAGAAAGGTAAACAGTGCTGAACCAAAAAGAACCAAATCATATCTCTAGCACATCTATATGGTCCATCTTTTTCCTTCAGTACTGGTCTAAGTCATGATGGTGCCCTCTTCAGGCTTAGGATTGATGATTGCACCACATGATTTTCTGTGTATTGGATTGTTTGCATAAAGAGGCAATGATTTTTTTTTTTCTACTGCAGCCATACGTCAAAGTTAGACAGCATGGCACACAAAAACACACCCATTGACATCGATCTTCTGGCATCCACATTTATGTGTCAGTCCATCATCACTAAGTTCACTCAATCATTCTGTTTCCATTGATTTTGGCGGATGGTTTTTGCAGATTCATTTGAATATAACATTTTTTTTTTTGTCAATACCCATTTTTGTCCCTTATCTTTTGAAAATATAGTGGGTTAAGTTGTTGTTTTCTAAAGTGGCCTTTTTTTTTTCATGATTCTGTATCCAAAATTAACTAGGAACTGTAAAGTACCCAAACAAAAGCTTGCTGATCATAATCATACCCAAATAAAATCTTGGCAAGCAAAATACAAACAAGAAAGCAAAATACATGAAAAAACAATGAGAAAGTGAACGAATATCAATAATTGAACAGAAACTGACCTCGTTTCCCACACTGGTTCTCCCCCACAGATTTTCTATTTATATATTGTCGAGTGACACCAGCATTGTTTGATCACAACAAAAAAAGTACGTAACTAAGTAAAAGCTAAGCTGCCAGCTGACGAATTCACCTGGTGAAAAGTGACAGGTGTGACCAGAAACTGTGTCTCAGCCACCACTGTCATGTTCAGCATGAGTTTCACTGTCCATAAACCAGGACGAAGAGGGCGGTTCATGGACGGTTTGTGAGAACCCACAAAGGTGGTAGCAGGGATCATGATGTCGTAGGAGACGGCAACGATGTTGGCGGGATCGATCCAGGCCACGGACACCGTGAACTCTTTGCCAGGGCTCCACACATAGCGCAGTGTCACATCATCGTAGGGGCCCAGCAGTCGGCCATAATTACGAAAAATGAGTTCTTTGGGGTCAAAGTCAGAACCCACCTGGAAGGAAAAAAAAACAACAGAACGATGAATAATGGTGACAGCATCAACCTATGACAACAAAATGTTTGAAATAAACTACAATGTCACTGAAAAAAAGGGCAAAATATAAAGTAAACACACAAAACAAGGAGCAAAGTAATCCTTATTTAACACACAACATGACACAGACAAGTGAGATGGATTGGGGATGAATGACCTCACTGGGAATCCTGTCTTTTATCCTCCAAAAAGTGATGTTTACTTTGACGTGTGAGGTGTGTGCTGTTGAGCACCTATCACTATTTCCCTTCTGACAAAGTTTGGCCCTTGCCAGTTGTCCTACTGGTGACTAAATCCTCCCTGACCTTCAACAGTAAAAAAAAAACTTCAAGACAGACCATTTCTGCATGTGCTTTTCTACATCTTATAAAATGGGAAAAAAAAACACAATGGTAATTTTGTTTTAAACCTAACAATAATTGTCATCTGAAAACCATGGGCGTACCAGTAGTTTTGCAGTAAATTCATTGCTATGGGTGAGAGAGAGAGAGTGAGAGAGAGAGAGTATGCGAGTAAATGAGTGTGTGTGTGTGTGTGTGTGTGTGTGTGTGTGTGTGTGTGTGTGTGTGTGTGTATGTTAGTGTTAAGTGTGTGTGTGTGTGTGTGTGTGTGTGTGTGTGTGTGTGTATGAGTATGTTAGTGTGTTAAGTGTGTGTGTGTGTGTGTGTGTGTGTGTGTGTGTGTGTGTATGAAGTGTGCACGTGTGTGTGTGTGTGTGTGTGTGTGTGTGTGTGTGTGTGTGCATATGTGTGTGTGTGTGTTTGTATGTGTCACTGTGCATGTGTGTGTGTGTGTGTGTGTGTGTGTGTATGTGTGTGCATGTGTCTGTGTGTGTCTGTGTGTGTGTGCGTGTGTGTGTGTGTGTGTGTGTGTGTGTGTGTGTGTGTGTGTGTGTGTGTGTGTGTGTGTGTGTGTGCATGCGTGCATGAGTGCATGCGTGTGCGTTTGTGTGTCAACACACTGCACTGACCCCCAGATACTGCAGGCGTGTCATGATGCCCTTGGACTCCAGCACAGAGTAGTAATGTTTGGGATGCACGTGGGTCTCCATGGTGATCTCCCGGCCTGTGGTCAGGACCTCTGCCGTGAAGAGAACCAGCAATCCATGGAAGTGGTCTCCCTCCAGGAACAAGTTGACCTCCAGCAACTTCAGCGGCCGAATGTGCCCAGTCAGGGTGTTGCTGGGTCACAAGGTTAGCAGCAATGCGCATGAAGGAGTGGTAAAAGGTCAGGTGGGCGTCTTTGTTTTTGGGCGGGAGTCCAGGGTGATGGAACTCGTTTTGCCAATAGCTGGACAGGGCCGGCAACCCTGTGAAGGGGCACAAGCAGTGATGCACATGCATCAACATGGATCAACATCATCATTCAAACATGGTCTGTAGACAAATACAGATGTATTTACATGGTAAAACGTCATCACCTCACATCATGGTCTGTAGTTGCACAAAGGCATGTCCATGTGGGTCAGATCTTTTACTCATACATAGTTTACAGTTGGTCACAGGTATGTCCATGGAATTAGAAACATCATTCATACACTGTCTGTAGTCAGTTACCTTATTTTTTTGGTGTAAAAGGAATAATAATACCCATCAATACGCATCCACTGAAGTTTGGGCAAGCTGTTAGGCGCTGGGTGCAGATAGGACAAGGCGCTGACACTTGCATGTATTTGGTTATGCATAAAAACAATGCATAATCATATACGGCACACGGTGAAAGAAATGATCAAGAATTTTTTTTTTAAAACAGTTTTTTCAAATTCAGGTTTCTAGGCCAGTTGATCCTGAGGGCCATGCCAGGGCCGTCATCGTGTCAAAGTCAATTGTCTACAGTCAATGTTGTCAACAGAACACCTGGAGAAATCTTATTCTTCAGAGTTCAAGACGAAATGGTTGAGAATGGCTTCCCCAATGGCTCCACAGTCAGACTGAGGCTTGTTTTTGTCATCAGCTGAGTCCTCTGCTTCTGCTGTAGTGTGCTGGGTTTCCCAGGTAAAAACAATCTTTGACCTCTGCTGCAGGACAGCAGTTTGTGCCCTTTTCTCACCATCAGACCACTTACCCCACGTTCATAAATAGTTGTCCAATTCCCTTTCTCTTCCGCCTGTACAATGCCCCTCAATCTCAACTTCACACTGTAAGCCAGTTGCTTCATTCTGGGCATGATGGCAACTTACAGTGAAGTGAATTGCTCTGCAGTGTATCTTTCATCTTCCAGTCAATCGAAAGATTGTGTCAGCAAACTCAAGGTGAGCTGATATCCTAGCTTACAGAGATAGACATAGCAATGTTGGTATACCAACCTTACAGAGGATGACAACACACACAGACACAACAGAGTTATAAAGATGACAACACACACAGACAGACGCAACAGAATGAATGTACCTACCTTGTTGAAGATGACCAAACAGGTAGACATCCAGACTGTTGATAATCTCCTGATTGACCACAGCCTCGAACTTTCTTGCAAAGAATAGAGGCTTCTCTTCGTATTTCTGAAGAAAAGGAAAAAAAAAAAAAAGCGTTATATCTCCATCAGATACTTTCTAAATTTTCCTCACTCCTGGCCTGTCCAAGCTTTAGCAGTTCTTCTGATATCCTGTTAACTGATCTCTGCCATTTCGATGTTGTGACCAGACATACTTAGCAACATTTCCTACCTGTCTCCGACTCTTTCGATACCATACACTGTGTGGAGAGGTAAAAAGATGTCAACCAACCACACAGTATTTCCCTTAGAACTAAACAAGAAAATCCTGGATAACAGAGATATGAAAACCTTGAAAATACTTTCCATGCAATTTTTAATCACAAAAATATCACAGATGATCTTGACGCTACCATGAACTAAAATCGTTCTTTCCAAAGATGGAAACAAATGTTCTTTCAGCCCCAAATAAACGAGCTCATTTTTTTCTCTCTTACGTCCTTTGAAAGGTTGTCATCTGCTTAATGCAGTTTCAAGCAGTACACAGGTATAGCTCTGCCTTGGATCAGTACCATGAATAACACAAGGTAATGATAGAAAAAGAATGTTATAATGCTGAACAATTAAAAAAAGAATGTTAGTGCACTTGTACAGCTCTCTCTCTCTTTTAATGGGAAGAGACAACAGTCACGCCCGTACCATAAGTCGCTCAAGGTCAGTGATCTTGAAGTCATTGGGCGAGCAGCCGCACCAGTCCACAATGTGTTTATACTGGCACTTGCAGCCTTGTTTACGGCGCCAATTGGTCAGGTGCAGATTGTTGTCCACAGAATCAGAGCAGAAGCGCGACTGTTCTGTAGCACTGTGTGAAAAAATGACTGAATCACACATGCACGCACACGCACACGCACACACACACACACACACACAAACACACACACACACACACAAGCACACACACACACACACACACAGTAATGAAATTCCAGATCGCAACATAATCATAGGAAAATAAACAGCTACACAGGAAACACATGTTGCTTATGACATTATGCCCACAAAGCAGATCTTGTAACATGCTGAAGTGAAAGCCAACCTAAACATGGTTCAGCAGATTTTTTTCTCTAGCTTCAGCCACAAGTAATGAACCATGGAAACAGAAATTAAACCTGCTGGGATCCAACCCCAACACACTGTATTTTCCTCAATGTCCATCGCATCGTTATTTTTGTGTTTCTTTTATTCTTTTGCCCTCAGGATCAAGTGCTGATCTCATTACAAACCTTTCTCTCCTTGAAAAATGTCCTGGACCTTATGAAAAAGATAGGTCAACCACTGGCTGGCGATAAACCAGAATGGTAACATCTTACAATTTGTACACGGTATAAACAGAGCCTAATTGCTAGAGACCTGGATCATCGTTCTGAGGATCATGGATTTAAACCCAAGCTTTGATTGATCTCTCACTTCCTCAAATAAACAGACATGCTTCATCTGAGCTGGTCGAGTTCTCTTCTCTCTCTGCTGTGCTGTGCTGTGCTGTGTGTGTGTGTGTGTGTGTGTGTGTGTGTGTGTGTGTGTGTGTGTGTGTGTGTGTGTGTGCGTGTGCATGTGTGTGTGTGTGTGTGTATGTGCGTGTGTGTGTGTGCATCCCCCCCCCCCCTCCCCCCCCCCCCCAAGAATAGATGCATACCTGGAAGATCCCACAATCCAGGCATACACTCCTTCCCACCCACTGTATTTCATGACTGACATTTACACAGCAGCCACCACCCCCTTCTGCCTGATTGAGGACAGAGTCTGTCACAGTACCCCCCCATACACATTAATCCTGGGAAAAAATGATACAAAACCAGTAAATAAGTGGGTAGACCATTTTCTCTCCTCATTATCAGTTGACTTACAACACCCACAATGGACAGGTTTCCAGCGGACCAGAAGAGCTGAACTGACACCATCGTATCACACACGTAATGTTCTCATCCCTAGCTGATGCAGTTGTACCATAACGCTCAAGTACTTCGGCTATTCTAATGATCCCTGGAGTCTTTTAGCCTGGGTATGACAACAACAACAACACCACCACCACCACCATCATATTCTCACTCATCACCCCACCACTTCCATCTTCACTGCTCCACATTTTCCAGATTAAAAACAACAGCAATATTTGACCTTTACCATAATATATTCCCTCACAGTTCATTTGTAGTCGTAAGGAAAGCAGCACACCATTCTGTCAACTCTAACATCTGTGTTGTTCATTGAGTCATGCAATCTGCTCACTGATGAATAAATGCATCAGCTCATCCAAACAGATGCACCTCACGGCATACTTAAGATGACATAAAAAAAAAAATCAAACCTGTTATGATGTACCAAAAAAAAAAAAAAATCTGTCAAGACAACGCCAATCTCACCTCTGCGGGCAGAAGGGTGTACTTGTACAAAGCCTTCAAACCCCTCCAGCAGGTCGTCGCTTTCTGTGACGATGTAGTGGGCAAAGTCGCGGTACAGACAGACCCAGTCGCTGCCCCCGTCCACACGGATGCCAGAGGGCAGAGGGCGATGGCCAATGCGCCACAAGTGGTTCTCACACTCGTAGAAAGTCTGGTCTAGTCCCTGCTTCTTGATGAAGCGTGGTGTGTCTTTTTGCCATGTGACTTGAGGAAGTTGAGCCCTTTGTAAGCGGTTAGGTATCGGGTGAGATCTGTCACTGTCCTGTGAAAAACCACCACCAGTTGTCCTCCATTCAGGAAAAGAGAATTTCAGTCATTCATCAACACTGTATATAATGGTTTCATCAGTAAAATTGGTAACCACAATGCAGTATATCACCTGATACTGAGTGCATTACAACACTCAATACTGTCAGTATAGGGTATCAATCGTACCAGTATGGACAAAGCATTTTCTTCAGACGACTGCAGACCTTCAGATTGCTCTGCGGGATCAAGGGTCAAATGACCCATTGCTGGGGTGACGTTAGGGGTCGATCTCCTCACAGACATGCCCACTCCAAATTAACTCATGAGCAGGGGTGTGGAGGGGAAGGGGGTGGGGTAGTTAGGGAGAAGGTAGGGGGAGGGGAAACTGCTGCTGCTGCAAAACTGAACCTTTTTTGAAACTGAAAGTAACACCGAACTGCATCATCTCATATGTGGGAGACCCGCCTTGGCTTAAGGCTGTGTCCGGCCAACTGACATAGGCTACAACACTAAGGCTACATCAAAATGATGTTATGCTTTGCATAGTTATGTGGGGATTGTCTTCAGTTGTGACAAGCTCCTAGCATAACATTGTCAGTCTCCAAAATCCCCAAAGTCGGAGTGTGGCTGCCCGTGTGGCCGGGTAATCAAAAACGGTCACACACGTTATGTTCTCATCCCCAGTGGTGCATTTGTACCAGTGTTCAAATGCTTTGGCTGTTTGGATGATCCCTGGAGTCTTTTAGCCAGGGTGGGCTAAAAGACTAGACCAGACTTTCTATAAGTGTGAGAACAACAACAACAACATGTGGGAGAGAAGAGGAGAAGGAGGGAAGTGGGGGAAAGGTGGGCTCCTAAAACTTTGCCAAAATGAAAGTGACACTGAATGGGAAAAAAACTTTTCTTTTCCAAGAGAAATTATTTGTTCAGTTTTGCAAATTTGAAGAACACACACAGGGCCCCTCGACCCTACTTCTGCTGTGTGATGACAATGAGAGACAGTGATAGATGACTGTCCATTTCATAGGTGTTTGGCCATCCAGATTGCCACTGAATCAATAACAGCTCAGAATGCACTGAAGGCTGTACAGGTGTGTTGTATCTGGTGCCAGGGCAGCATGAGATGATCACAAAAAGGGGAGCAGGTGGCTCTTTACAGATCATTCTGGATTCTCCAACTTAAAATGAACAACCACAATAGTCCGTCACAAACATCAACAACGCACACTTAGGGGACAGAGGTGGGGGGGGGGGTGAAGGGGGGGGGTTAACTTTTCTTTAAAACAGAACCCCGATTTCATTAAGTTGCCCAGCAATTTAAACAAATGACTTACCAGTTATATAAATGTTCAGCTGAAACAAAGTATTTTCAAAGATTAACACATGTGTTGGAGAGAAGTCTACGACTTAAAAGACAGAGATGTGAAGGAGGAATGAGAGTGTGGGACAGAGACTGACTTGATGGGGTAGTCACTCTCGCTGAGGTTGATGTAGTAGTCCCAGTGCCAGGTGTCCTTCTCTAGCAGCTCGCGCAGGAAGGTCAGGTGTGCCTGCAGAAGACTGGCGCCTCCCCAGATGGTGGCGAAGCGTTTCCGCGTCAACATCACATTGTCCAGGCGCTGCTCCAATGGTAACAGCTCTCTGAACAGGTACTCTTGTCTCTCTGCAGGAAAACATGAAGATGGCTGTTCAGTCTGTGTGTTCTTTCCCTTATCGCTTTTCACATCTTCAGTTTCAAAGCGAGGTGTCTCAAGGTGGAAATTGAAGCAAATTTTAAAAGAAAGGTCAATAGTTCTGAACACCATGCATTTCAACCTTATCTTCATCTGGCAAAAAAATAACAACATTTTTGACAATGAAGACGAAGAACGAGCAACCACTTATCTTCTCATATTTGGTAAAAAAAATGGGTGTTCTATTTTGCGCCAAGTATGAGAAGATATGTGGTTGCTCGTTCTTCATTTTCATTGTCATAAAAGTTGTTTGCTTTTGCCTGAAGAAGAAACCAACAGGTCAAAATATATCATGTTTTGTTCTGTAATCTATTGGTCTGGGTTGCTTTGCAGAACTAGCAACCTTTCTTTTTAACATTTGACATCTTTGTTATCTGATGTGATACTGGATAGATTGTAAGGTTATTACAAAGTGAATGCAAAGTAAACTTGCTGATTTGTTTGTGAGTCTTCATTTGCTTTCAGGTATGTGTAGCACAACACAATGACCATATGATATATATTCTAATTAAATCAGTTCAGACCTGTAACTGTTCATCTGGGACTTTTTTTTTTTTTTTACATGATTTTTTGAAATAATGTAAGTGGATCATGACAAAGTGAGAGTGAGTGTGTGTGTGTGTGTGTGTGCGTGCATGTGTGCGTGTGTGTGCGAGTGTGTGTGTGTGTGTGTGTGTGTGTGTGTGTGTGTGTGTGCGTGTGTGTGTATGTGTGTGCGCACATCTGTGTGCATGTTGTGTATGTGTGAGTCTGTGTATATATGTATTTATATATGTGTGTGTGTGTGTGTGTGTGTGTGTGTGTGTGTGTGTGTGCAAGCGCTTGTGTGTGTGCATGTATGTGTACAAGAATGTGAAAGTAAATGTACAGTGCATTCCTACATATGTGCATAGCAACAAAAAAGTATGTGCATGCATGCAATACATGCTTTTCATTTGCCATCCCCATATTTCAATTACCATTACAAAACATTCATCTCTGCCTGCCTATTGGCAGTCTGGAGACGGGCCCAGGTCACTGTACTCACACTGTCCACGTGGATGTAGTAGTAGTGCTGGGGCTGGTAGATAGTGCGAAGCAGCCGCACCACCTGTCGGACCTGGCGGCCGTTCAAGGTCAGCACAAAGACAATCTTCACCTGCGGGCCCTGCCCCTCCTCCCCCCGGGGTACCAGGGGTGCTGGCATTCTCACCGTTTCTGGAACCAGCAGCAGGTTTGGTCATCATCATCAGTCACACAGTTCAACCTGGATCCCCATCCCCGCGCTCACCCATACCCTCACTTCACACCAGTCATTGCCTGGCCCAGGTGACCCTGATAGTCCTCCTATCAGGGTTCAAGGAATGTCTAGAAACAAACTCTCCACAAATAATTTCAAGGTAAGGTAAGTAAGGTAAGGTAAGGTAAGGTAAGGTAAGGTAAGGTTGTTTATAGCCCAGCCGACCGCAAAGGGCCATATCAGGGTTGTTACCATGTTCAAGTCAACCCACAAGTCATTTTCTACGTAAGATGACAGCACATGGAAACTGAAACAAATTTAAAAAAAAAACACTTAGCAAATCCGTCAAACAATAGTGACAAACAAATTACAAGACAACACGCGTAATGTCTGGTAATTTGTTTGTCTCTGTTGTTTGGTGGGCTTACTACTAATTCTTTTTTTAAATCTATACACAAATAAAACATCATGGATGAAAAAAAAAGGTAAGACAAGCTAAAAACTGAAACTGTTATGATAATGTGCTACCATTTTATTATACACATTCTATGTGTCAGTTAGATTAAGTAACCACAACAACACCCCCCTCCCTCTTCCGCCCCCCTTTTCTCTCTCTCCCCCCCCCCCCTGATACTACTATAGAGAAAAAAAAAAAAAGAAAGAAAAAAATCAGAAAGCTCCTTTCCTTTTGTATTCAACGCCCTAGTCCCCGAAACTCAAACTCCAGTCCCCACCCTTCTTTCTCCTAATTTCCTGAATGCACCCTGCAATCAATCTCATGTAATTCCAACAAATATATTCAGCCATTCTTTTTTTTTTTTTTCTAATCTCCAGTCCCTCTGTATCCCACACTTCACACATACCCTTCACCTCATATAACACCCTTTCCTGTCCCAAGACCCCTCTACTTTTGCGTCCCCCCCCCCCCCCCCCCCCCCCCCCCCACCCTCCCCCCTTTCTCACTGTTAACATTCACCACAATTTTCAGCTCTAAAGTCTCTGGATTCCCTCCCCTCCATCCCCCTCTGAACGTCTGTCTGTCTGTCTGTCTGTCTGTCTATCTCCTACTCTCTCTCTCTCTCTCTCTCTCTCTCTCTCTCTCCCACCCCAACACACACATAAACACACACCTTCTCCAGACCCAAATCCCATCCCCAAACCACCCCCCCCCCCATCCCCTCCCACCCCTACACATGACCTCCTGGATAATGACGGGACTGGCAAACTCTTTGCCTTCAACATGCGCAGCATGATAATTAAAGGCAAGCAAATGCTTTTAGCCCACCGGGCACACAGC
>JADBJO010000044.1:232500-250000 GCA_016801955.1 Conus betulinus | reverse complement strand
CATCAATGATACGTTAACAACACTGCTGAATAATCATGTGAACCTTCTCTATCGCTTTAGTCATCAACGAAAGCACTGTAAAGTCAAAGGTAGTCCTATCAATGACAGTTATACTAAAGAAATCATTCTGTTCCTAGTCAAAGGTCTTTCACTGTGCACTTTGGTTGTGACACAGCCCGTTCTACTTTGGAACTTCTCCCCATAAAGACCTCTTGTGTTCCCCTGAAAGAAAAAAAGTTCTTAAAATGGAAGGATTTTTGACTAGGAGGTAAAAAGCTAATTTAGACAAAGAAGAAAAAAAAATCTTCCCAAAAGACAAAGCCATTAAGGTGGAGATACTTGCTTTGAATGATCTGTATTGGGAGGTTTTAATGTATTGAACTATTCTGTCGTTCTACTCAACTTTGAGAATATTGGTCTTGACTATATAAGAAACATCTTGGAAGAAAAGAAAAACAAACAAACCACTAAACCAGAATGAGAACAAACATACACAAAAAAAAGCAAAAGAACAAAGAATTAACCACTGTCATGGCAACACCACCTGACCCAACATGTCTTTAAACAAATGAAAAAAAAAAAAAAAAAAACACAATAACGTACAACAGAAACAAAGAACGTTTCAAAGCAACAATGGCTAGCCCTCACTGGCTCAGTACTTTTTTACTGTTTTCCTTTGCCACTGGCTTTACAATTCTGATTGGAAGAGACACAGATTATAATGGTCCAAACACAAAACCGATTATCTGTTAAATCTGATCTTAAACAGTGTGTAATTACCAAGTCATTTTTTTTATCCCACTGTGAAACTAAATACATGCGCTCATCTTTAACGTAGGATGTTAGCACCATCTCTTAACTAGCAGGCTGTCTGTTCCATGTGTTTTTTCACTCATTCTTGTGATTAGTAGCAGTAGTGGACAGTGTTGTCAAGGGTGCTTTTACAGCGCCTATCCTCAGAGACCAAGCTTTAAGCGCTTTACAATCCCTCTCATGTACACAACAGCCTGCCTTGCCTATCCGGGTACAACCTACTGAAGAGGAGCCTGCTGGCGCTAATCATTCATTGCCTATGTCAGTTAGCTGAATGGGTGGCTTAGACATCACTGTCTTGGAGTTGTGTTCCTTAGTTTCATTTTCCATGTCTTGGAGTTCTGCTCCTTTGTTTCATTTCCCATTGTCTTGGAGTTGTGTCCCTTTGTTTCATTTTCCATTGTCTTGGAGTTATGTTCCTTTCTTTCATCTCCCATTGTCTTGGAGTTGTGTCCCTTTGTTTCATTTTCCATTGTCTTGGAGCTGTGTTCCCTTGTTTCATTTTTGTATTGGAGGAAACACCACTGAATTTTTTCAAAAATATATTAGTTACTTTTCTCAAAACCCTTCTTACATTTTCCCCCAAATAGCAAAGCTGAATTTCAACAATTCATGTAAAGCAAAATGTTGCTCTGCAGATTACCCGAGTTCATCATGTTTTACTAAATCTGTGCTGTATACATGAAGTATGAGAGTGTATGGTTTGTATGTATACTAGTATGAAGGGTATTTCTGTGCAAGCAAAAAAGTGTGTGCACATGTGTGTGTGTGTGTGTGTGTGTTATGTGTGTGTGTGTGTGCTGTGTGTGTGCTGTGTGTGCGTGAGTGTGTGTGTGTGTGTGTGTGTGTGTGTGGTGTGCTGTGTGCTGTGCTGTGCTGTGTGTGTGTGTGTGTGTGTGTGTGTGTGTGTGCGCGCGCATGCACGCATGTCGTGTGCAGCATGCAATGTCTCTGTCTACGAGGAGCAATTCCATGTTTGCAAAACATGCCACAGAGCACATTACCCAGTGCATGTGCCAGTCCCTGCCGACAGTCTGTAAGCCATCACACATACCCCCACCATGCAACACAACAAAAACAGCTTGTTCTGTATACACAGCGTAACAAGCACCACCTCAGGCAACCATTCTGTAAAGCCACCACATCCCAATCCAGTAGGTGACACTTTGTGAATGGCATGTCAGGAAAGGAATTCTTGTGACTTCTGAGTAATGACCCCACCAACCTTCAGTAACCCTGGCCTTCATCAACAGACACATAATAAACAATCAACTACCCATAGAAACAAAGACTCCTTGTGTGTAAACAGCAGCCAACAACTGACAGGATAGCATGGGAATAAGAGGAAGCAGGAGGATGGGAAGAAAGAAAGGAGACCTGTACCAACAAAAAGCTGACAGCATGAAGAAAAGGGAGGCAACACAAACTAAAATTATGCGCCTCTTCGTTCATTTCATTTCCGTTTAAAACACAACAACAAAAATAGCGTATCATTTCTAGAGCTCAAAGTCCTGTTCCATGTTTTGAGATTTCAAGATTGTTTGTGAATAAAGTCACTTACCAAGATTACGATCACATTTTTCTTTCTTTGGTTTCAATTTTCATTTCCTGTTTCAGTGGAAAACAGTTTGTAGCAAAAAAAAAAAAAAAAAAAAAGAAGAACAAATGATCTATAAAATGTAGAGAAGCATCTTCAGGCAGAAACGTTCCTGCCTGATCTAGGAAATGGTCAGATGATCCTAACAGCTCCAGTGTATTAACCTGCATATGCTTCCACTAACATGACTGCAGTGCTCCTGCTGCATGTATGTACCTAGCCCTTGCCCTCCAATGGTGAACCTTGCACAGTGCAAGTTCTTATAAGGTCAACAACAGTGCTTGCCCTTTGCAGCAACATGTGATTTCCAGAAAATGAAGCAGTTTTTACATGCAAAAACATGGCACAAAAAGGAATGAATGTGTGGCACAAACTGGAACTGTTTTTGTTTGTTAAGTAACAGCCGTATCTGTTGTTTGACATGAAAGAAACCACAATTAACACTGACTGCCAATGACCCTGAAAGGAATGTGATAAACCGTGATGGTAATCTGTGGGCCGATGGCGGAAATGCCAACTGCATGACAAGCAATGGGCGCTGCTCTGATTGGCTGGTCTCTGCACTGGCCCCCCCTGACCTACTTCCTAGTTGCCTCGCTCTCAAGAGGCCAGAGCAGACTGATCCTGCATGAGACATGTTTTCCACAATGAAAGTAAAGAAGAAAGAAAAAGGAGTCAAGACTTTGGGTCAATCCAATTAAGTAACTGTGTGTTGGAGGCAAACGCTCCTGGAAAAGATGTTCTGAACAAAAGACATTTTTTCACTATGAAAAATAAGTTTTTATCTTGCCAACTTCTACTATTAATTAAAACGTGAACTCACCATTTTTTTTTTCCCCCTGAGTTTTGGAAAGAAATGGATGAACGCTGTTTACATGTTTTATACCCATTAGCATGTGTGCAAATTATTGTTTTCTTTCTCTGACGATAAAGCTTCTTCAATGTAAATAACAAATGAACAGTAGCATATATAATCAACAAGAAGAAGGGAGAGTAGAATATGTGACCAACACAGACATTAAGCAGGACATGTGATCAACAACAAGGACATTAAGCAGGACATATGATCAGCAACAAGGTCATCAAACTGGTCATGTGATCAACAACAAGGACATTAAGCAGGACATATGATCAACAATAAGGACAGTGAGCAGGAATGTGATCAACAATAAGGACAGTCAGCAGGACATGTGATCTACAATAAGGACAGTCAGCAGGACATGTGATCAACAATAAGGACAGTCAGCAGGGTATGTGATCAACAATAAGGACAGTCAGCAGGACATGTGATCAACAATAAGGACAGTCAGCAGGACATGTGATCAACAATAAGGACAGTCAGCAGGACATGTGATCAACAATAAGGACAGTCAGCAGGACATGTGATCAACAATAAGGACAGTCAGCAGGACATGTGATCAACAATAAGGACAGTCAGCAGGACATGTGATCTACAATAAGGACAGTCAGCAGGACATGTGATCTACAATAAGGACAGTCAGCAGGACATGTGATCAACAATAAGGACAGTCAGCAGGACATGATCAACAATAAGGACAGTCAGCAGGACATGTGATCAACAATAAGGACAGTCAGCAGGACATGTGATCAACAATAAGGACAGTCAGCAGGACATGTGATCAACAAAAAGGACAGTCAGCAGGACATGTGATCAACAACAAGGACAGTCAGCAGGACATGTGATCAACAACAAGGACAGTCAGCAGGACATGTGATCAACAATAAGGACAGTCAGCAGGACATGTGATCAACAAGGACATTAAGCAGGACATGCGATCAATGACAAGGACATTAAGCATAACATGTGATCAATGACAAGGACATTAAGCAGAACATGTGATCAATGACAAGGACGAAATTGGAAATGAAATAAGGCAGGGAACAGAAACAATAAACAGTAAACAAGTGGGGTAGTTTTTGCTCCCACAGGGAACACGTAACACAGAGTAACTTTTATTCAGGACTGGCACAGCCTTTTAAACTTGAATAAAGTCAGACAAATACAAATTTGCATTTGTCTGACTTTATTCAAGTTTAAAAGGCTGTGCCAGTCTTGAATAAAAGTTACTCTGTGTTAGGTTTCCCTATGGGAGCAAAAACTACCCCACTTGTTTACTGTTTAATGACAAGGACATTAAGAGAACATGTAATCAATGACAAGGACATTAAGCAGAACATGTGATCAATGACAAGGACATTAAGCAGGATATGTGATCAATGACAAGGTCAGTGAGCAAAACATGCTATCAACAATAAGGAAAGCATGTAAGACACATTCTCAGCAACATAAAGAGAGCAGGTAATAAATATCAAACGGTTCTAATCAATGCATACAATTTTCACCTGTTTACTGCAAAAAGCTAGACTACCGACACAGAAAAATAAAAGCAAAAAAAAATGACCATGCGAAGGCAAGCGCACACACAGATCACTCACTTCCATATCCTGTGCGGAACACACGCATGGCCAGGTATCCCCCCACAGGTGGTGTTGCGCTGGCCAGGACAGGGCGTGCCACAGTGTTCCTCTGTTTATCTTGCTGTGCTTGCCGTAACTCTCCCCCCACACCAGCACTCCTTGCCATACTGCAGGCCAGCATAGTTGAACCCTGCACAACCACTACAGACGCTCAGGTCACTGTTACTGTATTCACACATTAGATGCTGTAGTAACAGGGTCTACCTCAGGTGGGACCTCGAGGCCTGATCGACAGTGGATTCATGCAAAGGTCAGACATGTGCTGAATCTCATGAGATCCTTCAGCCTACAACCTGCCACCCTCCCACACCCAGTCCAACTCCTGCCCATCTCTATACCACCACTTACCTCTCCCAAACATCATCAGTCTACTCTGGTCTCATGACGAGGATTTTCTGGTGTATATGGGCTAGTCAGCTCAAAGTTATATCTCCAGGATGTTGAAACTCTGTGTGTGTGTGAGAGAGTGTGTGTGTGTGTAGTGTGAGTGTGTGTGTGTGTGTGTGTGTGTGTGTGTGTGTGTGTGTGTGTGTGTGTGTTGTGAGTGTGTGCACACGCGCACATGCATGCGAATGTGCATGAGTACGTGTGTGTGCTCCTGCATGCGTGAGTATGTGTGTGTGTAAGTGTGGGTGTGTGCACACATATGCATGCACGTGTGTGTGTATGGGTATGTGCTTGCATGCATGTGGGCATAAGAGAAGAGAACAGAGAGAAACCATCTCAGACCTCAACTAAATGGCAAACTGAGAAGAGAGCTGTATGATCTCCTTTCATCCAGACCACAATGCCAGACTCTTCTTCTCAAACAATGGAGGAGAAAGTTCCACTCATGCACACCATCTCCACACCCATAAACTCAATACAGCAGTGGAGCTGTAGTACCTTGGTGCTAACAGTCAACAAGATCTTAGATGACACCTACTCATCTCCAACAACATCACCAGCAAAGCCAACATCATCCTCAGCTTTTTTGTTGGTTTGTTTGTTTTTGCAGCAATCTGAAGGCAGGCTCAGTTAACATTATGAACAGAGCCTACACACCCTTTGTATGACTGGTACTGTGTAACACACCTGAACAGTCTGGGATCCACAGTCAGTGAAAGGCATAAGCAAAATAAAGAACATACTGTGCCATGCTGCCCACTGGGTAGTGGATCACTGCTCTCAAAACACTCAGCTACACTGGATCCCAGTGGAAGACCATGAATGCTCTACACCCCTGGCAATATTTTTCGAGTTCCATGACTGAGAGGTTGCCATCAAGACTCCAATCACGCCAACCTGCAGTCTCACCGTTCCACTAACCTCCTTCCCACTTTACAACACCAGTGACAGGAAGAACTCGTTCTTGCTATGAATCATCAATCTGTGGAATTTGTCTTCCACCTGTGGCTGTGCCAAGGTTCATGGTGGAAAGCTTCAAATTAGAGCAAAATGCTATCCCTACTACCTCCCTCATTTCTTTGATTGACATCCCTCACTTCATCCAGTCATGTAAAACACTATCCCTACTACCTCCCTCATTTTCATTTTCTTGATCAATGTCTCCCCCCCCCCCCCCCAATTCATCCAGTCATGTAAAACACTATGCCTACTACCTACCTCATTTCATGATCAATATCCCCCCCCCCCCCCCCAGTCATACAACAATACTATCCCTACTACCTCCCTCTTTTCATGGATCAACATCCCCCACTCCATCCAGTCTTTTAAAACACTATCCCTTGTCCTCCCTCAATTCCATCAAAATATCCCCCCCCCCCCCCCCCCCCCATCAAAAATATCCCCCCCCCCCCCCCCCCCCCCCCCCCCCCATCCAGTCATCCAGTCTTTTCCATCTCCCCATTTCTCACACTACCCACCTCGCACTCCCCTTGATCATCCACGCACTCTCCAACCCAGCTCCAACCCCCCCCCCCCCCCCCCCCCCCCCCCCATTCCTCCCCCACTTCCCCCCCCAGCCTTAATACAACTGTCAAACCATCAATATAAGGATGGGTGGACATTATGCAAAAGTGACATAAAAGATTTCTGTGGGGGCAAAAGCATCTCTGTTTTAAAAATACCTCCTACACAAAGTCTGCGCTCTAGGCACTGCAGCCATATCAGTGTTCCTCTTTGCTGCACATCAATCTCAACTATTTACCATATCTAGCAAATCTCTGTCGGTGACAAAGCCACAGAAACAGAAAGACCACAGAGGGAGATAGGAAAAGAGAGAGAGAGAGAGAGAGAGGGGGGGGGGGGGGGGGGAGTGTCTGTGAATGTTAGAAAGAAAGAGAGAGTGGGAGAGACAGACTCTGTGTGTGTGTGTGTGTGTGTGTGTGCGTGCGTGTGTGTGTGTGTGTGTGTGTGTGTGTGTGTGTGTGTGAGTGAGTGAGTGAGTGAGTGTGTGTGTGTGTGTGTGTGTGTGTGTGTGTGTGTGTGTGTGTGTGTGTGTGTGTGTGTGTGTGTTTTTCATGTGTTTGTATATGTTGTACATGACTTTCAGCACCCCTTCCACAAAAAAATTGTATATGATCAAAGGGTTTTCAATTTTTAAAAAAGAAAAGGAAAAAAAAAAACACCCATTCTATACCTACTTTCTGTGTCTGTCTCCCTGTTTTTCTGACTACTTGCCTGACTGCCAGCCAGCCCCCATCCATTCTCATTCCTCCTCCTCCCACCCACCACCACCCATCCCCCCCTCTCTCTCTCTCCCCCACCCTTACCCCCCCTTTCTGTCTCCCACTCAAACAAAAGGGAAAAAAAAAAAAACAGAGCGGTAGTACTAGTCTTAGCACTAACAGCAGCAAACAATAAAAGAATCAAACTTAGTCTTCAGCCACATATTTTTTCACTCAAGACACCCCCCCCCCCCCCCCCCCTCTCTCTCTCTCTCGCTCCTTACCCCCTTTTCTGTCTCCCACTCAAAAACAAAAGGAAAAAGAAAACTCAAAGTGGTAGTACTAGTCTTAGCACTAACAGCAGCAAACAATAAAAGAACAGAACTTGGTCTTCAGCCACATATCTTTTCCCTCAAGAACAGATAATTCTGTCCTCTTGACACCAAAATCTTTCAAAAAAAAAGTATAATTTCTGTCCATTGCTCTATCTCAATACTATCTCCTCTTCTTCTTCTTCTTCTTCTTCTCTTTTTCAATCAATCTTTTTTTTAATATTCTCTTTCTCCCACAGAAAACAAACAGCAGCAGCAGCAGTAATAACAAAGATGCAGTAGTAACAGTAGTTATAGCACTGGTAGTATTAACAGCACTCACAGCAGTGACAGTAGTAAAATTAGCAGCAACAGCAACAACTATGACAGCATTAGTAACAGCATCTTCAGTAGCAGCAGCAGCAGCAACAATAACAGTAATAATAGTTGTGGCAGTGGAATCAGAAGTAAAAGCAGCTGCGACAGCAACAGCAAAGTTGTAACAGCAACAGCAGTAACAGCAGCAGTAGAAATGACATAATTACCATCACCATCAGCAACAGTGGCAGCAGTACATTCATGGTAAGTGTAGCAGTGAGTGATTCTGAACATTCAGGTGAGCATCATTTTGTGACATGGCGCCATATGACGCTGTGCCAATTCTGCACACTCTGACTCGCTTCAAAATGCCCACCTCCTCTCACACAATGGTGGATGCAGCGCTCCTGGGGAATTCTCGTCCATCTCCACAAAACCACCGTCCATGTCCCTCTCGTTCGTCTTGTCTCTGTAGCAGCCTAAATACTCCCCCTGCCCCTCTCTCCTGCAATGATCATAATCATTGTCACCATGGTCTGATAATCATCATTGTTACCTTCTATTTTACAGACATATTTATGCCCTGCCTACTGCCCTGCTGCTTTTAACTGCGTTTCATGTGTTTCTTGTTCCCTAGCCTGCCAACAGTATCAGCAACAATGCTCTTTCACACTTCTTCTTACTCGTTATGTGCACAATTAAGGCAATTTTACTACAGGAAAGTGGTGTCAGTTTTCGGATCTTCAGTCCTTCTGGAAAGAATGTTGGATTTCAGAACTGTCAATCATACTTTACACCATCATCCAATCAATCATTTCTTGTAAATCCTCTCCCATTACTCAAATCCTACTTAACTATCCCCATCCTTCCTGGAAAACTCTCTGTCTCCACCCAGAACCCTCCCCCCCCCCCCCCCCCCCCCCCTCCTTTCACTGTTGTATCATTTTGTTTTGGTGCATTTGGTTTGGGCTTTGCATGTTTGTTTTCTTGCTCATTATTAATCTAGTGACTATGTCAAAGAAATTCATTTATATCTTAAATATATTCAAAATCATCAACATAGATGAACGATTGCAAATAAATGAAACCAACCAACCAGCAACAAGTTTGTGCCAAGCAACTTTGTTTTGCCTTTGTGGCCACTCCAATGTCCATTACTCTTTGTCCTGCATCCATCACTAACATCACTGATGTCATGTTCCTGACATCCCATCCCTGCTCGTTCATGTCCTACCAGCCTCATAGTCTGCTCATGTATTCTTCTCTCATGACTGTATAGACAGGTCCACACTAGTTTATCCTGTCCTCCAGAAGTCTGCAAAGTCCAGTATTTCATGCTATCCTGTTCCAGCAGCAGCTAAAAAGGTACTCAAACAGTCCTCCTACTTTGGTAGTTTTGTCCCAGTCCCAGCCCAAACAGTCCCCTCTACTGTTCAGTAAGGAACTGTTACTGCCCAAGTCACTGAAGAACTCGACTCCGGACTTGCTGAAGTAGCAGCTTAAAATGACAGTCTGAGGATTGTTTTGTCTTAGTAGCAGCTCCAACACACCTCATATGCAGTTTTTGTTCCCATACCAAGCCTAATCAGTCTCTAATGTATGCAAAGGTTTTCCTTTGGCAGCTAAAAGAGCCCCCTTCTCATATCATAGTTCTGTCCCTATAGCAGCACAATCCCCTGTGCATGTGGTTTTGTCCGAATAACAGCAAACAACAGTCTTTTTCTCATATGGTTTTGTCCTCCCTGCAGCAGTCTACACTGTCCCCTTGACCTCTCTGCAGCAGTCTACACTGTCCCCTTGACCTCCCTGCAGCAGTCTACACTGTCCCCTTGACCTCTCTGCAGCAGTCTACGCTGTCCCCTTGACCTCCTGAAGCAGTCTACACTGTCCCCTTGACCTCTTAATGCCCCAGGAACTCACATTAAACCAATTAATTTCTAGCTTCTTTTGAACTGTGTTTTCTGATTTAAGCTGGAACCTTTTCTCAGCAGCTTTTCTACACATGGTTTTATAAAACTGGTAACCGTTGTCTTATCATCTCATTCTGTGCTACAAAGATTCACTGGTGAGGTTACTAAGAACAGCTGCAAAAAGTTGTCCAACAGTCTGTGTTTGCCTTCTGTATGCACATTAGATGTTGGGAAACAACACACACACACACACACACACACACACACACACACACACACACACACCACACACATGCACGCATGCACATATGCACGCACGAACGCACGCACACACAACGCACACACACACACACACTACACACACACACACACACACACACACACACACACACACACACACACACACAGACAAATAGATGCACCAAAGTGCCCCACCTTTCAGGGGACAGAAGCGAGGCAGCTGAAGAGGGTACAGCTTCCTGTCGTTGTGCAGACAGGCAACGTCCGCCAACTCCTGCTTGCACTGCACCGACTTCGCCCGCGTGATGGCCGACACCGCCTCCTTCCCTGTGACCTCACAGCGGGGCTGGTACTTGGAGAAGCGACGGGCGCCCTCATCAGCTGCAGGTATTGGCTCCTCATTTTGATTGCCGTCCAGTTTGTTGGAGGCGTGGCCGTTGTCTGGGCCTTGGTCATCGACAGGGGGTCCTTTGCCACCATTCTCGTTGTTCAGTTTGTCGTTGCTGCTTGACCAGGGGTTCTGGCCCTGCACAACAACGACAACACTTTTTTTTTTTTTATCTCCATACACATTTTCTGAAGACAGTGAAAAAACAGCAGCCATGGAGATGTCAAACTCAGCATATACTGATGTCATAACCCTATTCAAACAGACCTATCACCACACGATACCGTCATCAACTAAATGACGACCCTCTCTACTGCTTCAAAACTATGTAAATTTTGATGATTACTGACTCAACTCTTTTCAATTTCATGAATTTTTATGAAGATCTGCCCAAATTTTCAAATGAAAGAAATCTTGATGAAGATCTGCCCAACTCTTTTGAATTATGTAGATTTTGATGAAGATCTGCCCACCTGCTTCAAATTTAGAGGAAATTCTGATGAAGATCTGTTCATCTAGTTTCAAACTAGGTCAGTGTTGATGAAGGTCTGCCAATTTGTTTTAAAATCATGTAGATTTTTAGGAGAATCTAACCAACTGTTTACTAATTATAGAAATTTTGATGAAGATCCGCCCAATTATTTGCATACTTATTTGCATACTGTATACTTTTGAAACAGACCTACCAAACTGTTTTCATCACACTGTTTTCATATAATGCAAATCTTCATGAAGGTCTGGCAAGCTGTTATACAATTATGTAAAGGCTGACGATGATTCACCCGACTGTTTTCAAACAATGTAAATTTTGATGATGATCCACCAAACTGTCTACAAATCATGTACATTTTTGTGAAAATTATTTTCCAGACATGAAGATAGAGAAATGGACATGACCTGAAACATAACCCTGTTCCACAGTGTCTCTCTTGTGTGCAGGATAACAAACTCACGCCCATTTAAAATGGTGGCTGCAATATTCAGCTTCTGGCGGTAGTTTCATGATGGCATGTGGAGTGCGAAATGCTGTATTGCTAGCAGCACCACTGAATATGCAATGCTTTTTCTTTTTATTAAGTCCATTAAACACAGCTCTGGACAAATCATGACATCAATATGCAGCTCCAGGGGGTGATCGGGCAACAGAATACAGACTGTAATATTCTTAATTGCTATGTGCCACAAAATATACGATGCTTTTCAATCTTCAAGTGCGTGAAGTATTTCCGGTCCCAGCCTCACAGACAATAACTCTGTTCAGCTGACACACCTAGCCTGGCATCACACACAGAAGTAGTAAGAGATAGAGAGAAGTGTGAGAAAGGGTGAGACTTACTGACACACTGAAACTGTTCACTTGCGCTCTCTCTCTCTCTCTCTCTCTCTCTCTCTCTCTCTCTCTCTCTCTCTCTCTCTCTCTCTCTCTCTCATTTGCATGTACTGACCCTTTTCTCATTTATTCATGGCACACACAAAAATGGGATTAGCCTTCTGCAATGAATTTCTTACTGAAAAATTCTTCCCCTGTGGGTCTTTTAAAGCAATTCATCAAATCCAGGGTCAGGACTGCATTACCAAACTTGTAGTCCTGGACAGCAATGACTCCCAAACACCAAATTCCCTCTCATCAAGTCTCAATTCCAGTGAGCAGAGCACATGCACAGAGGAATACTGCATGCCCACATGCCTGCTGTATGGAGAACTTGTGTTTTGGCCAAAGTCACTAAGAGTGACAAAAAGACATTAGACTTCATCAAAGATTTCATCCTCTGGTGCAAGGTCAAACCAGATGAGTTGAAGGAACGTGCTGGACATCGATGACAAGCTGGCAAGCTGTTCCATCAACCTTCTTCCAGCTTTGAGACGGCCTGGCATCACAGACTTAGCACTGAAGGGAACACCCACCAGAGTGCAGCACTAGCAGTAAATACATGAAGACTTCTGCAGCTGCCACTGGTCTGCACTTTGCACCTCGGTATTGGGGCTGCAGAGCCACCTCAGATCAGCAGAGATGCAAAATCTTCTTCAGACCCAATAAAAGACCCATTCACTTGTTAACTGCTTTGTGCCCGCAAGTGCTTTTGTGCCATTGCACCTTCTCTGCCACCCTCATTGCATTAATTTACATCCCTCATTCCACCTGGCCACAGAGCCACACCACGATCTGTCCATCACAGCTCCAGCACTGGCAGCCCACAGAAGGTAATCCATATCAAGTCGTCATGTGGCACTGCACCCAAGGAGATGCTTGTACTACCGCCAGGTCATTTTGCTGATCTTGAGTGGTGCCTGCTCTCATTCTGCAGGACACAACTTTCCCAGCCCCCAACTGACCGCAATAATTGCTCACCTGTACAGTCAGTAGGGAGAGACCACATTTGGCTGAAGACAATCCCCATGAACATGGTGATACTGATGACTTCGACACAGACTTGCCATGGACACTGGTTTGGAGAGAAAATTGAAACTAAGATCGCCACATATATAAGAATGGGCAGCAGAATCTGAGACTTCTTTTTATGCCAATCACACAGAATGTGGACGATGAAGATGGTGTTATGGAATTCCATTCTGGTGAGAGACAACATGACAGGGCTGTGTGCTTTCCCTCACAATACAACCCAGCATCAACCAGATGTGAGAGCCACATACATCTGCTGTGTTGGTCAGCACATTTGGGCAACACTCAACCATGCGTCCATTAAGTGGAAGAAATTCAGCTGTGTGGTTCCAGTCTTCCCATTTAGGCCCACAGCAAACTCAATCCTACGAAGGTGCAGGCTGGGGGCAAAAAAAAATCCCACAAATAGATGTTGATGATGGGAATCTTCTTCTTCCTCTTCAGCGTTCCAGTATCTGGTAGCGTGTTAACTCGTTTTACCCCTGATGGGATGCTCACACTATACTCAAGAGCATAGTCCGTTCACTCTGACTTTGTTGAGTGCAAAAATTTGTGGGAAGAGGTTGTGGAAAAAGACAGATAAGATATGGTAGACAGAAAGGACAGTAAGGACAGTAGACAACAGTACAGCAAAGGAGGAAAGGGGATGTTACTAGCACAGAATGTCCAGAGGGAGGGGGAACTATTTGTACAAAAGACCCCTCAGTATCCCCATGGGGGATGATGGGAATCAAACCAGTCCCTTCCATTTCCACAAATCCACCATGCTAACCACTGCACCATGGCAATGGGTCATGATTTGTTTGTTTGTTTGTTTTGTTTAATACAATGATTTACCTTCCACATTTAATGTCTACGATATGTTTAATTTGTCCTGTTAAGATCCTTTATTTACATGCTCCTTCATTGTGAGCTGGGTGTAAAAGCCAATTAGAGCTATTTCATCCTTCCTTCATTAAGAAAGCTTTGTTCATTCGTTCTCACTCTCACCTCTCTCCCCCCTCCCCCCCCCCCCCCCCCCCCCCCCCCCCCTCCTCTCTAACCTCACCTCCAGTCTCCGCTTCCCCTTCTACAGAACACGAGAAGAAAGGGCTGGAAAAAGCCTTCAGGCCTTCTGCATCAATTCCACCTACCACTTATGATTCAATGCAAAGAAACCCACAACAACAAAAAAAGCACTAATCCCATAGCACAAAATATCAATCATCCCCACCACCTCCCTCCCTCTCCCACTCTCTCTCTCTCTCTCTCTGTGACTCATGAAAGACACAAATGCACCACCTCCTCCCTCCCTCCCCCTCTCTCTCTCATGAAAGAAATGAAAGCAAACACCACCATTACAATGCCATTACAGAAAAAAATGAGCCAATGAAAGAAATATGTGGAGAGAAAAGCATGGTCACAGAAATGGCTGGAGGGCGTCATTAGGCTTTGTGAAAAGCAGGGGACATTTTTGTTAATGCCTCTCACAAGAAAACAACAATAATATTCACATTTCAGCCTGCTGAAAAAAAATATTGCACAATGAAAGCAACAGTAATAAATGACGTCAGCTATTCAACAAAAACAACAAAAATGGGGAAAAGAGGGAAAGAAATGGATTAGGGCAGGGAGAGGAAAGCAGACCTGGAGTTGAGCGTGGAGTGAGTGTGAGAAAAAAGAGGAGAAAGAAGTTGAAGAATCAAAAGAAGAAAGCATGAGAACAGCAAAGTTATGGTTGCTCATGAGCTTCAAAAACCCACAACAATTGGTATCTTCATGAAAAGAGAATTCTTCTCAGAAAAGTGATAATTACCATTTTCTCATGAAAACTGTAATTAGTGATGATGTTGCTGCTTCATAATTTCTTGTTTTCTTTACTTTTCTGTCTGTCTAATACACAGCCAGACATGATCACCATTAAAACAGAAATTATGACACATGAAAGCAGACAAATCATAAAAGTAGTGAAAGCAGGTGATTACAATCTGTGGGCATATCTACTGGCATCTTGGTGCACACCATAGCCTTAAAAAGACAGTGCCAAATGTAAAAAGTAACTGATGTAATTTGTTGTCTTCGTTGTCCAAATCTTAGTAGCATCAAACGGTTTTTCTTTCTTCACCCTCATTGTTTGATGCCTCATAAAAGTCAAAACCAGTGAAAATACTTCTAACATGAAAATGATTGTTTTCACTTGATATAGTTGCTTTCACATGAAAACATCCATTTTCAAACGAAATCATTTTCTACTGCCTCATCAGCATCAAAACCAGTTAAAACAATGTTCACATCATAGAAAATACTGTTTCATATCATGTTACCATTTTCTTTCACCAATGACTGAAAACATGCATTATCAATGTCTCCTTGATGACAAACTATTGGTTTCCTCAGGAGAACAGTATCTATGACCTTACGAAGCTAATAAGCTCCACATAAGGTATGAACAGAGTTTATGCATAGCCTGACGAGCCATCCAACCATCTCTTCCACAAAACTTAAGTGCATAGCTGCAAGAAAGCACAAACTACGTGGACTGACTGATGTTCCCACTGCATGTGACCTGCTGAGAAAAGCTCAGGTGGTAGGTAGTACGTGCTTCACTGCAGCATGAGCCCCAGTGTAAAGGCGATTATAAATGACTTTTATATTCCTTGTTTGCTCCTGTATTTTTCCAGTCTACATGGCGAACAATCTTCACTCAAAGTCAGTGTAAGGGCTTGGGTGAGCAACACAAGTTCCAGCAGCAGAGAATATGTCTATGATGCATAACCAGGTTCATGAACTACAGGACAGATCTTGAGAGACTGCAGCCAAATATGCTCAAAGGAAGAGGTGTCTGTCCTCACCATTTTTTCAATGTGCTCTTGAAAGTTGTGCATCTCTCTACACACAGGGATCTCTTCGTTATGTGAGTGAGTGAGTGAGTGAGTGAGTGAGTGAGAGAGAGAGAGAGAGAGAGAGAGAGAGTGTGTGTGTGTGTGTGTGTGTGTGTGTGTGTGTGTGTGTGTATGTGTACATACGTGTGTGGTCATAATGTTTCATGGCCCAGATGACAACAGTGCCACATCAGGCTGTGTGCGTGCGTGCATGCATGTGTGCTTGCTGCGCATGCATGTGTGCGTGTGTGTGTGCGCGCATGCGTGCATGTGTGCATGTGCGTATACATGTAAGTATGTGTGCCTGTGCACCTGCATCCATGTGTCTCTGTTCTTCCTTGGTTACTTTTCATAAACAGGTGAAAAACAGGACTGCAACACAAAACGCCTCCAATCATATCAACCTCAACAAAGAGCGCACGGTAAGAAAGACCGACTGAGACACAGACACAAGTGACAGCACATGCATGCAGGGCATGTGCATGCCATGACAGTGGCAGCTGCCGAGTCGGCTGGGTTAATGAAAGAGAGGGGCACAGTAAAACACACCCAACTGGACGGCAGCCAACGTTCATCTCCGAGAGGCTTTCCCCCTACATCCTCTCGCTACCTCTCAGCTCTTGCACAGCAGTCTTTCTGACTCCCAGCCCAGCCACTTCGCTTCCCCTCAACTGTACACGGGGGCTCCACGTAAATAAATAAATACATGAAAATAGTCTCTGAGAAAGACGTGACAAGACCCCTGCTATGCCTACTCAAGCCCTTTCTTTAAAATCATCTCTTCTTTCCGATTCCGTTTCAGGTCAACCACCACTTGTTCTGCTTTTCTTTTTCTTTCTTTCTGTTTTTTTTTTTTCTTTTTTTTTTTTTCTTTGGTCCGTCAACAATTCTTAGCCTGCTCCAATAATACTTGATAGGTTTTTTTTTGTTTTTTTTTTTTTTTTTTTCTCAAAAACCTGTTTTTAATCTGCAGATTCAAAATGTAACCACCTGTGGAGTTTAACTCTGCAATTAATCTGTTTTCAAGATAATCTTGCTGGCAGGCAGACTGATAGACAGACAGACAGGACCATGAAACAAATAAAACAAACAAAAAAAAACAAAAACAAACAAATCTACTCCTCAGACTGCGCAGGGTAAGACAAGACAAGACAAGAACATTGCGACGCCCCCCCCCCCCCCCCCCCCCCCCCCCCCCCCCCCCCCCCCCCCCACCCCGAATTAGTTTATCACTAATTCCTATCCTTGATTTCATTTTCATTTCAGCCTTACTAAAATAGCCTTGAAGTGTGGCAGAGGCCATCTGCAGCGGTCAGGGCTGAATGGTCTCAGTGACGTGTTACCATGTCAGGGTTTTACTAAATGAGCCACTGCAACTTCCTGGGAACCTTTTAACTAGCAAATTAACCAGTAACTAGAGGGGAAAAGGTGCTCCCTTTCTGACGCTAGGGTAGAGAGAGGTGGGGTGGGGAAGAGGGAGGGGAAGGGGGTTGGGGGGGGGTGTGTTTCCGAGGAAACTTTCATTTTGCTGACCCTCCTGGTGAGATTTCCCA
>JADBJO010000044.1:225000-227500 GCA_016801955.1 Conus betulinus | reverse complement strand
AAGGTAAGGTAAGGTAAGGTAAGGTAAGGTAAGGTAAGGTAAGGTAAGGTAAGGTAAGGTAAAGTAAGGTAAGGTAGGGTAAGGTAAGGTAAGGTAAGGTAGCTTATAGCCCAGCCGAACGCAAAGGGGTCCATTTCAGGGCTGTCACCACGTTGAAGTCAACTCACAAGTCATCAAAAAAACAAAAAAAAAAAAAAAATCACACTTCTCTTTAAAATCAACTTCTTAAAACGCACCAGAAACGTCGTTAAAAACCAATCTTCCGTAAAATCTTAGATCAGATGAAAAATGTTAATCTCTTTTAGAATCTCAAAGATGACGTCAGGTGTGGACATCTCTGAACAGGGTTTTCATGGAGTCTGCTGTAAAGTGTGTATGACTCCATCGTGCAAGTCCCAACATTCTAAAACAGCATGTTTTAACTGTGAGTGGTACATGACATGGAATGCACCACGGAGCTTCTTCACCTTTTAAAGGATAAGAATGGGTATAAAACGAGTGGCCTGTACGCAAAGACCCTGACAATGACACGGAGAAGCTGTAGGCTGTTGCAACTAAGGCCCCCCCTCAATCAAGCGCTCCTGAAGACCACCATCCACCCAGCCTGTCACAGAGAGGCCGACTCTGGAGAGTGAAGCTTTGCACAGATCAGACCATGAACAGTAATGACAACTGTTGTGATCTGATAACAACAATGAATATGGATCTGGTCTGTGAAGACTGAGAGATTGGCAACAAATAATTCTGAGAAAAAAAGGAGTAAAATATTTACAAGAAGTTAAATATTTCCATGTCTGACGTAGAGACTGAGAGATTGGCCACAAATAAGTCTGAGCAAAAAAGGAAGTAAAATATTTTAAAGAAGTTAAATGTTTCAAGTCTGACCATGTGCCTATCTTTATATCGCATCCCTAACTTCAATCCCCCACCACTCTTCCAGCAATCCGTTTTTCTCATCCTCTTCCCTGGGTTTCTTCATCCACTCACTCCCATTCCCCCCCCCCCCCCCCCCCCCCACTCTTCCCCAACTGCACCCCTTAAGCCAGGGACACACTATGCTGAAAAGGGCAATGTGGTTGATGTCAGTGAGCGGTCTGTTGTTTACCAAAAGCGCACGTGCGTCACGCGCTCTCCTCAGGCGGAACGCGATGGTCGCACGACCTGCTGGAGCTTGTGTTGGATGACTTAAGATTCAACCCTACTTCAATGCTTGTTGTAAGGCAAATCAATCGTAGATGGTTGTTGTATTTGATTGTTTTGCAATTTATTACATGTTACTTGTATCAGTAATATACAAAAGTAATTGATAATGAACAAAAATGGTATGTTTTGTGACATTTATTGAACAGTACTTTCTACCGCTTCTTTCATGCACTGCACGTCTACAAAAAACTACTGTTATCATCACAAAGAAGCTGACTGATGATTAAAACAAGACATAAAAACGAGAAGAAAAAAAAAAAACGGAAAAATGTTTAGTCTGTATTACAACTGTTGACATCATCAATAATTTTTAGTAGTAGACTATACTACCACCATTACAACTGCAACATTTTTTTTCCTGCTTTTGATTGTTTTCGATTTGTTACATGCTG
Source organism: Conus betulinus (assembly GCA_016801955.1). Taxonomy (NCBI): domain Eukaryota; kingdom Metazoa; phylum Mollusca; class Gastropoda; order Neogastropoda; family Conidae; genus Conus; species Conus betulinus. The sequence goes on along the minus strand of JADBJO010000044.1, from coordinate 225,905 downwards.
CTCTATCATTCATGTACAAAAGAAAGGGATAATGAATTGAAAAGGGTATGTTTGGTGACATTTATTTATGTACTTATGTGTATGAAACTACTTTTTACCACCACAAAGAAACCAACGTACAACCAAAATAATGAATGAAACGAACACACACACACACACACACACACACACACACACACACACACACACACACACATGTTTACTAAATATTAAAACTGCTTGAAACAACAGCAATTATTTTTCTTTTAATGATAGTTGTAAAACCAACTACAAGTGCTGCTTTTACATTTTCCTTCAACTTGTTCTTCTTCTGCTACTACTACTTCTGCTACTACTTCGTTCTCAGCTTTCAGACCACTCCATCATTTTGACCTTCACTGTTTATCAGTCGATGATGAACCCAAGATATACCCGTGGGAACACCGTAAAGTGTTCGACCATCTGGCAAAAATGCTCGAACTCAGCCAGTGTCCTTCGCCCACTTGTACTGAACTTGGCACGCAGACAGCTGGGATTTCTTTTAACTCTGCTTTGAGCATCTTCTTCTTGTTATTCTTTGAGAAGAGAATGGTATGCACCAAACGTCTCCCACCTTGCGATTCATGGTCTCACCCACCATCTTCGATTTTTTTTTTTTTTTTAATTCTTCAATTGTACGCAAGTGATTAAAATGATTAAAACAGCGCAAACTAAAATTTCTTCTTCTTCAGAGCCCATGTTCAGAAAGTACTGAGCGCCGCGGCCTGTCCAGCAGCTGTGCAGACGCTTGCCGGCTGGACTGGAAGAAGCCAGCGGGGGATGTTGTTTAGATTTCCGTCAACAAACCGGCACTGCCAAACAACCGCATTCCAATCGCTGGAGAGGGTATTCCAGCATAGTGTGTCGCCGGCTTTAGTGACCAGACT
>JADBJO010000044.1:212500-220000 GCA_016801955.1 Conus betulinus | reverse complement strand
CTCTCTCTCTCTCTCTCTCTCTCTCACACACACACACACACACACACACACACACACACACACACACACACACACAGAGAGATGGGAAGAGACTGGGAACACTGGGAAGGGGGGAAAGCAACGAGACGGAAAACAACATTCTATTCTCTCAGCATTCGATTTCAACGAATCACTTAACAAAAACACACAGTTCTCTCTTCTCCACAAATCCAATATCCATTATAATCGGGTGTCCTCTGAGCATGCCATTCCTTTCACCATCCAGAAGAAGAAGCAAGCTTCGGCAAATCTTTCTGAATACAGATACCCCCCAATCCATTTAAGGGGGGGGGGGGGGGGGGGTGTCCACCAGCGAAGTTGCAGCATGCAAAGACTCCCTGCGTTCACAAGGACGAACAAACAGCCAAGCACGAGCAGAAAAACATAACGCAACTCGCACTCCGCCAGACCAACGGCTCAAGCAATCAATCAATGGGGAGGCTGATCATTGAACAGACGATTGGCAAAAGGGCTTCCCCTCACCCCCACCCTGTCGCCATCACACGACGGAGGTGGCAGGCAACTGGCCGAGGAGGCTGCTCACTCTCGGGAGGGTCAGTCCATAAAGTAAAGAAAGCGTGACTGACAGGGTAGGGTAGGTCCACGACCTACTGCACTCTGTTAAGTCAACAGTTCGCCTCGCTGCGGAGAGCTGTTGGCTTCAACGAATAACCCCCACACTAGCAGGAGCACGTCCCGTTCTTCAGGGACTTCAAAAATCTTGAGGAGAGTTGGCTGCTTTGCGACAGATACGATTCAAGGTACGTAAACATTCTATGTTCATTCCCTCCAACCAGCCTGAATTCAACTTGTTCAACAACTTGAAGATAGCAACAGCCTTACGACGCCTTTAGCTGAACAATGTTCATCCCTCCACCAAGCCTGAATTCAGCCAACCTTGCCTGCTAACCTACATCCATGTGCGGGAAATACATATCCCAATCCAAATCCTGCCTCCCTCCCTCACCATGTGCGTTTCTCTTTCTCTGCTGACGGTCTGCTCTTTTCAAGGGTCAAGGGCTTTCCGGCAGCCTGCCGTTCATAGTTTTTATTAGTATCACCCAGCTGACCACACGTACTTCTTCAGGGCTGTCAACCTCAAACAGGCGGAAAAAACACCACCATTTGAACGGCTCTGAACATAAAAAAGAATGACATCATGCAAAAGAAATCAACAAAATAAGCAATGGAGAACCGGGTATCCTCTTAATTTCTAACCTCAAGATTCCAGAAGAAGAAAAAAGTTTAGAAAGATGGAAATGCCATAACAAACAAACAAACAAAACTCATATGGACAAAGACGCACTGCAGGCTAGGACAGCGAGTTAGGACAGTGAGTGTCCACTCTGGACAGTGTGTCAAATTTCACTACTCAGCTGCCAGATTACAACTGAAATGTCTTTTTTTTTTCAATTCGGAAAAAGATATTCTCTGGAGTTTCTAAAGTAAAGACCGGACAATGGCCCACAAAACCTGGGGGGGGGGGGGGGGGGGGGGGGGGGGGAAAAAAAACGGGAAACAACAGTAACAACAGACTTTTTTTTAAAGGCAGAGTCAAAGAGAGCGGCAGAAAAGAGGAAGGGGGAGTTCTTTGGACTGAAATAGCCCCCGAATTCCCACGAGGACGCAGCCTGCAATCTGCAGTACTATGGTTGCAAGCTGATGTGCTTGCTGTGCTCTATCTCAATGGCTGTGTTCCTACATTTCGTGAGTCAGTTAAAAAACTTCATTGTGGGCACTTCGACAGTGGGCCTCTAGTGGCAGGGCGATAGAATTTAGTGCCTGCTTATGACCTTTAGGGACTGTAGGTATCCCTGCTTCTGCAGTCTGCTGTTCCTGGTATCCTTCAGCCGGGGGGGTGTGGTACGAATTGGCCGACATCACTCAGAAAGGAACGCTGTTTGGTAGCCCTTGAAACGGATTCTGCCCCGCCTTCCCCCTGAAGACTTTCTGGAAACAGGAGTCTTTCCAAACATTGTGACTCTCGTTGTATCTTCCTGCTTAGGACAAAACACTAATCTCTGGCTTCAATGCACCTTCAATTTGCAATCAACAATCTGCCATCAAACCAACCCGACTTCATGGGCCTACAGGTTTCTCTCTGGGAACAACTTGTCCTCAAGAGCTTCTGGCCGAGACAACGTTACTATCACCATCATTACCCCCGACTTGTAGGTGAAACGAACCCGACATGCTTGAGGATTCTGTCATTCGTTCTTCGATCTCACCGACTCCCTCCCAAAGTAATAATACCCCGAAGGACTACGTTTAAACATCCGCAGAAACTGCTGCATCTGTAAGAAGCAGCTCACGCAGACGTAGGTAATCGCGTTCACCAACAGCATAGAATACAATAAAGTTCGCGATCAGAAATCGCCTCACATGTAACTGAACTGGAACGTACATCCAGCAGTATAATCTACCTGAGTAATTGCCTCAAATGCTGAGACACCTATAAGGCCTGTGGAAGAGGTAGGCTTACAAGCACAATACTGCACAGCACGACCTACGACCACAGGTAAAACATCTCCAAACAAAAACAACCGGCAGCTTCACACTTCAGCCAAAGCTACACAAGCGACCATTCTGAACTGTCAACAGAAGAAATCAGGCTAGCAGATTCATGACAGACCGCACACGCTCTGGGAATAGCCTGGTAGTCTTCTGGTGTTGTTGCAAGCTATGACTCACCCTCTCAAACGACCTCAGTATCTGGGTGAGGAAGGACCAGGAGGATAAACTTTCAGCCGCGGGCGAGTCCTCACAAGCGGATCTAGGCCTACACATTAACAAAAAAAACAAACAAAAACAAACAAACAAAACAAACAAAATCAGAACTGAGATGGTCTCTGAAAAAATGGAGGGGGAAAAAAGAAACAGTTGTGCTCGTGAATGGGAACAGCGGCGGAAGACCTCTATATAAAGTCAAATTCAAAATATCAAATCTGACGATGACCTCTTTCACTCCAGTCTCCACTGTCCCTCACTCGGTTGTTCTCGCGCGCGCGCGCGCGCACACACACACACACGCGCACACACACACACACACGCACACACACACACACACGCACACACACACACACACACACACACATGTTAATTATGGGTGGCATTTTCCTCTCTTCTCTCTTTTTCCTTTGCGTATTTACGATTGCAAGTAATCATCCCCTGTCAGTCTAGTGAGTTAACACACTTCATAAGAACCGGACACGATAGAATTTATCATCTATTGCGTGCGTGCGTGCGTGCCTGAGTGCGTGCGTGTGAGCGTGCGTGTGTGCGTACGTGAACAGAACAAAATGGAATCTATCATCTTAAACTCTGAGTGTGTGTGTGTGTGTGTGTGTGTGTGTGTGTGTGTGTGTGTGTGTGTGTGTGTGTGTACGAGCATGCATGCAAAGGTTCTTGAGCGTGTTTGAAAAAGAGTATGTGTGCGTTTATTGGATTATCGTTTTGAAGTGACGCTGACAAACTAGCTGACTGTAACCAGCGCTATCATCTGAAGTTAGGTGCAACGCTCTCGGCTAATGGTGTGCGTCAACGAATTCCGAAGTCGGGCAGGGCTTCCCCCTTCCATACTCGGCGAGGGCCTGAATGGGGGTGGTGGATTGGGGGTGAGGGGGGAAGGGGGGAAGGGCACGCCTAGTTAGCCGGGTCACGCCCTGACGGCAGGTCCAAAGCAGGACCGACTGACATGACTCGACTGCCGAAACAGGGGTGAGACAGTAGAGTTCACCCAGTCCGCCTTTCACATTCCCTATTGCCCAGGCTGTCCTGCCAATTTGGTCCTACCAACCCGCACTGATTATGCACCAAAGCTGGCGTTCATCGCACAAATACCCAATTTGATCCCCCGTGTCCTCTATCCGCTCCGTGACACGTTCGTCCTACTCCTTCCCCCCCCCCCCCCCCCCCATTCCCCTCTTCATCCCGCCTTCCCCCTCTTTTCTTTCATCACCGCCTCTCTTATTTTTTTACTTCTCTCCACATACTTCCTTTCTCTTGTTCAACTCTTGCGCATCTCTCTCTCTCTCTCTCTCTCTCTCTCTCTCTCTCTCTCTCTCTCTCTCTCTCAACCCGACCCACATTCCCTCCATTCAGTCCCTCCCTCCTACCTCTTACCTCCCCTTCTCTGTCTGTCTGTCTGTCTGTCTGTCTCCCCCCCTCTCTCTCTCTCTCCAAATTCTCTTTTAATTCTAAGCAAACGAATTTCCACTGCTAATGCCTTGCAGTTCTAACCAGTTTCAAAGGCTCTCATTATTTGTTACCCGTTTCAATCAATATGGATATTTTTAGTTTCAATGGCAGCAGTTCAGCGTCTAAGTTTCAACAAGCGGTGTTGCCTGCTGAAATTACAGATCGAAGAGGGCGCTCAGGGGTGTGTGCACATGCATGCACATAAGCATGCTCTCTCTCTCTCTCTCTCTCTCTCTCTCTCTCTCACACACACACACACACACACACACACACACACACACACACACACACACACTTTTGGCACCGTGGCAACAGTACGGCCCTGTTAGTGGTGTGCTACAATCCTCGTGTCCCCAGGCGCTGTCATTATCCACCACATAACAGTGTCTGTGTATCCGCACAGCAATACCTTCGTCCTCCACGAAGTTAATGACTTGACGCCACCCTGCTCTTATCAGATCACCCACATTCCCTCCCCTCTTTCTTCCCCTGCTACTGTTCATTCTTCTGTCTTAGCTACTTGTCACACACTAGTCACCATCTCCACCTTTTTCTTTTCTTTCTTTTCTTTTCTTTTTTTTTTTTTTTTTTGAACCCTCAGCTTTCTCCCCGGCTGTGATAAAATTCTCAGCGCAACAGTTCCGAGAAACATGATCTCTCTCTCTCTCTCTCTCTCTCTCTCTCTCTCTCTCTCTCTGCTTCTCTCTCTCTCTCTCTCTTCCACACAGCTGCTTCTGCAATTACAGTTCCACACAACCACCAATTATTTTGTGCAACCATCATGATCACTCGCCACTACAAGCACCATCACTGGCTCTAGGAATGCCAATACTAACACGATCACATTCACAGCCACTAGCAATACAAACTTCCGATGCCAGTACACCGTCATCAGCGCTGTAACTGCCAATACCAACACCATAATTGCTAATATTACAGACATACCAAAGAGTGGTTCAGCTGGCAGAAATCTGTGGTGATTAACACACTTCACCCAAGCATTCACCTACTTTTAAATATGTACGTCTTTTGGCACGTGCACATACACAGAGGCGCGCGCGCCACACGCGCGCACGCACGCTCTCTCTCTCTCTCTCTCTCTCTCTCTCTCTCTCTGTGTCACACACACACACACACACACACACACACACGCACGCACAACACACTGCGCCTCTTTGTTCCGTCAAATTCTTGACAGTAGCATGTTAACACATGTTGATAATAATCTGACGTGCAAATAGCCCAACAGATCAGGAGCCGAGCACTGAACGGTCCCACTAACAAACCACCCCATAGTGGGACCTTTCTGATCCAGACACTGTGTCCGACGTGGCGGTAGTCCCAAGCGACAACAGTCGGATGAAACAAACTGTCTGAAAGGATACCATGGTGTGATGATAGCCCGACGTGGCAATCGTCCGACCACTCACTCATCCCATGACACCTGAGAGTATGCTTGACGCTGCTGATTCCTCCTCGTACTCCGCTGATAATTCATCTACACGAAAACAAGACTTCACAACGGGATGGAGCACATAGCAAATACAACTCTAACCACGCGGCTTAGCAGTGGCTCTCTGCTAGTCACACGTCTGTGTCTCTGCATCACACGTCTGTGTGTCTCTGCTCATCACACGTCTGTGTCTCTCTCCTCATCACACGTCTTAGTTGTCTCTGCTCTGCTCATCACGTCTTAGCTGTCTCTCTCCGCTCATCACACGTCTTAGTTGTGTCTCTGCTCATCACACGTCTTAGCTGTGTCTCTCTGCTCATCACACGTCTTAGTTGAGTCTCTCTGCTCATCACACGTCTTAGTTGTGTCTCTCTGCTCATCACACGTCTTAGTTGTGTCTCTCTGCTGCTCATCACACGTCTGTGTCTCTGCTCATCACACGTCTTAGTTGTGTCTCTCTGCTCATCACACGTCTTAGTTGTGTCTCTCTGCTCATCACAGGTCTTAGTTGTGTCTCTCTGCTCATCACACGTCTGTGTCTCTCTGCTCATCACACGTCCTAGTTGTGTCTCTCTGCTCATCATACGCCTTAGTTGTGTCTCGCTGCTCATCTCAAGTCTGTGTCTCTCTGCTCATCACACGTCTTAGTTGTGTCTCTCTGCTCATCACACGTCTCAGTTGTGTCTCTCTGCTCATCACAAGCCTGTGTCTCTCTGCTCATCACACTAATTAGCTGTGTCTCTGCTCATCACACGTCTTAGTTGTGTCTCTCTGCTCATCACACGTCTGTGTCTCTCTGCTCATCACACGCCTTGTGTCTCTCTCTGCTCATCACACGTCTTAGCTGTCTCTCTGCTCATCACACGTCTTAGCTGTGTCTCTCTGCTCATCACCACGTCTTAGCTGTCTCTCTCTGCTCATCACACGCCTTAGTTGTGTCTCTCCGCTCATCACACGCCTTAGTTGTGTCTCTCTGCTCATCACACGCCTTAGTTGTGTCTCTCCGCTCATCACACGCCTTAGTTGTGTCTCTCCGCTCATCACACGCCTTAGTTGTGTCTCTCTGCTCACACACGCCTTAGTTGTGTTTCTCTGCTCATCACACGTCTTAGCTGTGTCTCTGCTCATCACACGTCTTAGCTGTGTCTCTCTGCTCATCACACGTCTTAGCTGTGTCTCTGCTCATCACACGTCTTAGCTGTGTGTGTGTCTGCTCATCACACGTCGTAGGCTGTCTCTCTGCTCATCATACGTCTTAGTTGTGTCTCTCTGCTCATCACACATCTTAGCTGTGTCTCTCCGCTCATCACACGTCTTCGTTGTGTGTCTGCTCATCACACGTCTTAGCTGTGTCCCTCCGCTCATCACACGTCTTAGTTGTGTGTGTCTGCTCATCACACGTCTTAGCTGTCTCTCTGCTCATCACAAGTCTTAGCTGTGTCTCTCCGCTCATCACACACGTCTTAGCTGTGTCTCTGCGCATCACACGTCTTAGCTGTGTGTGTCTGCTAATCACACGTCTTAGCTGTGTCTCTCTGCTCATCATACGTCTTAGCTGTGTGTCTCTGCTCATCACACGTCTTAGCTGTGTGTGTCTCTCTGCTCATCACACGTCTTAGCTGTGTGTCTCTGCTCATCACACGTCTTAGCTGTGTCTCTCTGCTCATCACACGTCTTAGTGTGTCTCTGTTCATCACACGTCTTAGCTGACTCTCTGCTCATCACACGTCTTAGCTGAGTCTCTCTGCTCAGTATCTGGCCTCTTGGTGGGTCAACTCGGTTACTAAATTCTTTAACTCCTTGTATCCCTT
>JADBJO010000044.1:195000-197500 GCA_016801955.1 Conus betulinus | reverse complement strand
AAAAAAAAGAAAAAAAAAAAAAAAACGCGAAACAGCTTCTTCAGCTCGACTGCCAAAGATGATAATGGCCAACATACTGACTGCTAAAACAAACTGGTGTTTTCTTATCTGGTACCAGTACAGCACCGCCTGTCAACAGCGCAGACGTCTGGACGACATTCACCCACAAAGCGGCAAACCCGCTGCTCGCTTCCAGATGTCTGATGAATAGTGAGAGTTACGTCCCATCAACCACGTGGGTGGAGTCTGTCATGGGAGTTTGTGGACAACCTGACTCTTTAGAGGGAGTTTGAGGACAACCTTACTCTTTAAAGGGAGTTTGAGAACAACCTGACTCTTTAAAGAGAGTTTGAGGACAACCTGACTCTTTAAAGGGAGTTGTGGACAACCTGACTCTTTAAAGGGAGTTTGTGGACAACCTAACTCTTTTGAGGAAGTTTGTGGACAACCTGACTCTTTAAAGGGAGTGTGTGGACAACCTGACTCTTTAGAAGGAGTTTGTGGACAACCTGACTCTTTAAAGGAGTTTGTGGACAACCTCTTTCGTAACAATGAATGGAAGATCAGCGTTCTATATGCCTTCGGCTCTTGAACGCGTGTTCCCACACACACACACAACCACGCGCGCCTGCCCGCCCGCACACACACACACACACACACACACACACACACACACACACACACACACACACACACACACACACTGCCTTTGGCTCTTGAAAACGTGTTCACACACACACACACACACACACACACACACACACACACACACACACACACAGAGTGCCTTCAGCTCTGGAAAGCGTGCGCGCGCGCGCGCGCGCGCACACACACACACACACACACACACACACACACACACACACACACACACACACACACTTCTACGATGAATGGAGCGATGAACAGTCGGATTAGCCGTCATTGTAAAGGACAAGTTCAGAGACTAGAAATACACGACTGTTTTAACATTCAATGCTGTAAGAGGAGAAAGCCTGTAGACGGAAAGAAGCTCAACAAGTTAATTCGGAATGTTTCTATCCACTGGGAAATAATTTTCTCCTATGGGGCTAAACGGTAACAAAGCTTAGCGCACTTCCACAATGACCGGGGGGATAGCCAGCCGCCACGGTGCAGTGGTAAGCATCACACGCTTGTGGGCTGGGGATCTTGGATTCAATTCCCCTTAGGAGACATGTGTGTGTGTGTGTGTGTGTGTGTGTGTGTGTGTGTGTGTGTGTGTGTGTGTGTGTAATTTTCACCGCCAGCCGACTACAGTCCGGAGTTGAATGATCCATGGTATCAAATGGGGAGGACCGGAACCACACAGTCGAGTTTCATCTACCTAGCGAAAGCGTCTCTGAACGTGTTGCTAAAATAATATTCAGACCAACACTGCAAGTATCTGTATCTCTCAGGTCTGGTTGACGCCGGGATATACTACGAAGCAGAGCACAAAGTACAGCTCTGCTGTGTAGTCCCAGGCCAGCATGAAACTCCATAGCATTATCGTTATCATCCCTATACTCGCTGATCGTCTTAATTTTTTTTTTTTTAAGTCAAATTTTGTGATCTTTCACGCCTTGGTGACCTCCGTTCTGCTTTCATCTCCATACCTATGCCCGTGATCAGTATGTACCAAACTTGTCGGTGTTGATCTTAAGAAGCGTTTGAAATCGACTCCGCCAAGCAACACGGACAAAACGAATCACAAGACAAAACACGACGCGTTTCGACCTCTTAGGTCTTCTTCAGCCAAGATAAAAAACAACATTCAGGACAACGAAAATGAAGCATGAGCAGTCACTAATCTTTGTCGGTATTGGCAAGGTCATGGCCCTCTCCAGAGTGGAAAGCTCACTTAAGCTGGAATACGCAATTTTGTTACTGTCACCACTAAGAGGATTAGTTGTAGGGTCCCGGGTGGGTTGGATCAGAATAGGCAGCACTCAAAAAAAACAGCGAAATTACTCTGCAGCAAAGCACCATCTTCTAATGATATTGCTCCCTGGGAACTACCAGTAGTACTTGGGCTGACATAAATCCTGTGTGTGGTTGTATACGGGAGCCAGAGTGACCAGCTATCAGGGAATACATCGAATGAGACTAATAATAAGGCGCCACAACAACATGGCGAGATTGATCGTTAAAATGATATCACCCTTTGGTCCGTAGTGACTGATTACTGACTAGACACACTCTTCCTCAATCATTTGGTGAATGGCGAGATTACGGTCCTCTGCTCTTCACAGACTGAAAGATGTGTAGGAGTGGTAGAGCAGGGTGTGAAGTTGTTCTTGAAGGCAGAATGTCGCAAAACTTCCCCAAACTCCGGACTTCCTTCCGGTTTTCATGCAATGCGGAAAGTTTACAGTGCCTGAGACACATCACGGGACACGTGATTTTTTAAATCTAGCCTTTTTCAACAGCAGTTTCTGTGTTTTTTACCCCCCCCCCCCCCCCCCCCCCCCCCCCCCCCCCCCCCCCAAGAAATACATGA
>JADBJO010000044.1:182500-190000 GCA_016801955.1 Conus betulinus | reverse complement strand
CAAATCAATAAACAGATTTTAAAACTCTTCTTTTTTTCCCTGACTCATCTTCCGTGCGTTCACAATGGCATTTCCCCCCCCTCCCCACCCCACCCCCAACCCCACTCCCATCGCTCATTCAGGCCCCTCCATATACAGTTGCATCCAGATTTGTCCGATTGCAGCCCAGCAGCACTGCAGCTCAAAAGGTAGCACTGCAATCAGCAGCAAGCTGTCATGAGGTATCCCAACAAAGGAGACGCCGCGCAAGTGCACGGTCACTTCGGTGGTGTTCAGTGGCTCCGCTCTCATCAACATGCATAGGAAACTACCGACTAGTTCCTTTACTAACGACACTGAACTGCCAAGTCACGGAGCCAGAGTGAATGAGCGTCCCGCTTCGGAGAGCGGCACTACGTCCATCCACCAAGAGTCCCATAAGCCTGCTCACTACGACTTTGACAGGATCTCACCACGGGTGAGGACGGCGTGAGAACATTGTAACATTTCGTAGTAGTTATGTTACAAAATCATCATTTCAGGACTACAGTGCAAGGACCGACACACTTGTCTGAGAGGAGTTTCTTCTCTGAAGACTGCCTGCTGTCAAGCTCTCCTTAGAGTTTCTTCTTGCCCCAAACTTACAATTATGGGAATCTGCAGTGCTCCTTCTCTTCTTACCAGTCATGTATGACCTTGATGAACGGTTCCACACTGAATGAAAAAGACTAGCACTAGGCGTATGCCCGCCAACTCTGGAACCCACTGTTTGGTCTGGAGCTCCCAGACCTCCCTGCATATATGCAGGTTCTCGCAGTTTTCTGGCGCTTTTTTTTTTTTTTTTTTGTTTTTTTGTTTTTGTTTTTGTTTTTTGTGTGTGCAACACTCGCAACCAGCTTTCAGTTACCATGGGACTAATCACGCGCATGAGCATGGAGAGGAAGCAGGAACTGACCACGACAGCATGGCATGACGGGCCGCGGAATTTGAGACTTTTATTTTTCAGACGATCATTGAGAATGGAATTATTGATGATGATGATGATGATGATGATGATGATGATGATGATGATGATGATGATGATGATGATGATGATGATAAGGAAGTAAACGTTGTGAGACAAAACGGCAGGGTTGCTCTCTTTCCTATCTTTCATAACATATTCAACATCAAACAGACCCGAGAGAATGAATCTTGACTATGAGCTTTGAGTCTCCCCATTAAAGTCCATACTCAACTAAACTGAGTAGAGGGGGGGGGGGAGATATGAATCACAGAGAGAGAGAGAGAGAGAGGAGGAGAGAGAGAGAGAGAGAGAGAGAGGAGGAGAGAGAGAGAGAGAGAGAGAGAGAGAGAGAGAGAGAGAGAGAGAGAGAGAGAGAGAGAGAGAGAGAGAGAGAGCAGAGAGAGAGAGCACAAAATGCTTCTGATGAGACTCCCAACTCACGACCGTCCTGTCTGCACGTCCATTGCATCACGGTGACTGGTTTACTTCAAGCTCTATAGTCGTCAGGCCCACTGGTACTGCACTCCCCTAACCCCATCCCCCTCCTCGCCCTGGTTCCTTCTCACACTCCCCTTTGGTATTTTTTCATGTCAATTATTTCCCATAGAAAATATTACTTTCAAAAATACATATCATGAACAAATTCTTTTCTCTCACGAGAAAAAAAAAAAAAAACGGAAAAAAAGCTCTGTCTATGCCTAAGGTAAAATGAAACACCTGTCTGTTCATTGACTTTTCCCCCCTGATCGATCCCCCACAGCTGCCTGGACCAAGACAGGTCCACTGATCACATGTACATACTTTCCAATTCCATAACATTCTTTTCTCTTGCGCCTGCACATCCATCCCAGACTGGTCACAAAAAGATCCAGAGTCGAGGCATACTGTTTACAGTCCGACCAACCAGAGAGGCTAAAAGCAAGTAAAAATCATAACTGGGCACATACCAAAATCCCAAGGTTCCAAACCAAAATCATGTCAATTGATGAAACTGGCACTATGAGAGACAAATCAATAGCAATTTTTGTTTTATTTACAACCCACGTCTCTGCCTAATCACAGTTCACTGCCTCATCTTGCCTCATTACAGTTCCCTGCCTCACCCTGCCTCATCACAGTTCCCTGCCTCATCACAGTTCCCTTCCTCATCCTGCCTCATCACAGTTCCCTGCCTCATCACAGTTCCCTTCCTCATCCTGCCTCATCACAGTTCCCTGCCTCATCCTGCCTCATCACAGTTCCCTGCCTCATTACAGTTCCCTGCCTCACCCTGCCTCATCACAGTCCCCTGCCTCATCACAGTTCCCTTCCTCATCCCGCCTCATCACAGTTCCCTTCCTCATCCTGCCTCATCACAGTACCCTTCCTCATCCTGCCTCATCACAGTTCCCTTCCTCATCCTGCCTCATCACAGTTCCCTTCCTCATCCTGCCTCATCACAGTTCCCTGCCTCATCCTGCTTCATCACGATTCCCTGCCTCATTTCAGTTCCCTGCCTCATCACGGTTCCCGGCCTCATAACCGCTTCCCAACATCATATATCGTCATTTTTCTTCACGTTCCTATGAGAAAAGCAGAAAAAGCCCGCCAGAGGCTCAGTTCTGTTCTCATGCATCTGAATCTTACGCACCAGATTCTTTGTTCACTGTGCATCTGAATCTGTTCTATAGCTGAATTATCAAAGCAGTCTTGCAGATACGAAAGAAAGGATTTTTTTCCCTTCAAGTTTATTTATCTATCTAAATCAGTGAAGCTCCTGCGACAAATCCCCCACTCCACCTTCAAAGGGGACAAAGGCTCATGGAGACGTTCCATAATATTGACGAAGCACCCGTCCTAAACTGTTTTAAGATGACACAAAAGGAGAAAAGATACATTAGGCTGCAAAATTCGTAAAACGAACAGAACGAGCAAAAATCCAAACACAAATCTCTACAGCAACCGATGAGGCGTCCAAAAATCCTGCTTTAAAAGAAAAGGGCTTTTGAACACGCATGAACTAATTTCTTCGTCCATTCCTTTCAGTGCGATTCAATTATTCGCTGTCCGCAGATCGCAATATTGAGTAAGAAAAAAAAAAGAAAAGTCTAAATATCGTCTCTGCTTATGTCTTGCTGCAATAACTACAAAATGTTTCATTTTCTGGGTTGTTGTCATATTCTCTCTCCCCCCCCCCCCCCCCCCCCCCCCCCCCCCCCCCTCTCTCTCTCTCTCTCTCTCTCTCTGCCCTGCGAAGGAAATCTTTTCCGCTGATGTGTGAAAGGGTTGGAGAGACTAAGAAAAGGCTTCCACGGAAAGTTCCCGACAACTATTTCCTCTCCCCGTCATTCATCTTCAGGGCGTGCACATTCCCATTAGCTCTTCAGCCTTCGCTCCGAAGTCCATCATCAAGGACCTCGCTCTGTCACAAAATAGCACAGTACCTCCTCCTTATCTTCATATGTATAATAGATGGCTTCCTGACATCCAACGAAGATGTATTTTTAACCAAAAAATAAATAAAAACAAAAACAAAGAAAGAAAAAGAAAGAAAAGGAAAAATAACGAAAGAGATGTGTGTGTGTGTGTGTGTGTGTGTGTGTGTGTGTGTGTGTGTGTTGTGTGTGTTGTGTGTGTGTGTGTGTGGTGTGTGTGTGTGTGTGTGTGTGTGTGAGAGAGAGAGAGAGAGAGAGAGAGAGAGAGAGAGAGAGAGAGAGAGAGGAGAGAGAGAGAGAGAGCACGTGCGAGTTTGCGAGAGCATACATCAGAGTATGCAAACAAAATGTGCGTGTGTATGCATTCTTGAATGTCCTCATGAGTACGTGTCAGCCAGTGAGAAATTTGGGTGGGGTAGGTGGCCGTGGCAAGGCGGGGATACACTGCGTACGTTGGATGGGGATGGTGGAAGTTGGGAAACCGTTGAACGAGTGCAAATGCGTGTGTGTGTGTGTGTGTGTGTGTGTGTGTGTGTGTGTGTGTGCGCGCGCGCGCGCGCGCGCGCGCGCGTGCGCGCGCGCGCTCTTTGCGTGTGTGCGTGTGTATATTGTACTGCCTTGCATTGCACTGTATAGCATTGTAATATGTTGCGTTGTATAGTGCATTGGACTGAACTGGGTTGGATTGGATTTGGATGGGACTGGAATGTATTATACCGCTCTGTGATCTTCATCGTGAAAACATCATGTTTGCGTGAAATTTGGGCTGCCCTCCCTGTGAAAAGCGAGTCGTTGTTGTATCATACACACACGCTCTCTCTCTCTCTCTCTCTCTCTCTCTCTCTCTCTCTCTCTCTCTCTCTCTCTCTCACCCAGCGCGCACACACACACACACACACATGCACGCGCGCGCTTGATTCATTATGTACTTATTTTCGTTTACCAAACAGCATTCTGTGCAGAAGCTTGCCATGGACTACTCCTAAGAGTTCTTTTACATACAAGTGCAAGCACATGCGTAACTACGGTTCTCACTATACTTTCTCATCCGATTGACTAATGCTTAGACCCCTTCTGCATGCCTTGTGAAGAGGACTTCAGACTTGAGACTTCAATGACTGTAGCCCTGCCAATCACACAAAGCCTCTTCAGGGCTGTCAACACGCTGGGGAAAACGGTAACAAACTGAAAAAGTAGCAAACAACAAAAGAAAATGAAAATGTGATCAACCAAAGAAAACAATCAATGACATGGTAACTAGATATATTACTGACGGACAAGTCGGGCTGTGGTGAGAGCCAGCGCTGGCATTCATCACCAGAACAAGAAAATCAAACACAATTATAAACAAAAATATCTACATGTTGTTGTAAAATGCATCTAAAAGGCCATATGGGCAAAAACTTTAAAAGACACTTGCATAACGGACAGTCAATGTTCATCTGGTCAGTAAGTACCCATTTTCATTTATATGTAGTGACCAGATCACAACAAAAAAACACTGGCATGACAGAAGAAAAAGACTGTGGAAGAGTTTTCAGAACAGAGACAGGAGAATAGTCAAAAAAAGGAAGGAAGAAACACAGCAATTTTAAAAACGAGGAGGGGTGGGGGTGGGGTGGGGGATGAAGAGCCGAAGAGAATGACAAAAAAGATGAAGTTACTAGCACAGAACTTGGAGGGGGCGGGGGAGGTATTAACTGATACCAAGACTCCCAGCCATCCCCACGGAAAACTCTCGTGCAGAGAGGGAAGACAGAGGGGTTAAAAAAAAAAAAAAAAAAAAAAAAAAAAGGGGGGGGGGGGGGGGGGGGGTCTCAATACGGCACTACAACCACGGAGCTATTCTGTTCTTACTTCATCATGAGCGATTGCGTTATCTTGTAGGTCACACAGGCAACTGGCAAAAAGGATCGGCCTAGCCACTGACTAACCAAGATTCCCTACCTTCCGAGGTTGCCACTCGACTGAAAACCGTATCCTTCCGGGCAAAAAGTAACTGGCGGTCGGTCACAGAACAGCGATTAACTCATGAAAGGATCTCCTCGTTTTCTAGTCGAATTCTGTATAAAACGAGCCGCACTTCCCCGTGTTAACCGTTGTTACGATGTTTCTCCGTCGTGACACCCGCTTTACCCTGACCATTCTCCTCAGCTCACATGCTGCGCACCAAAAATTCATTTCATGCGCCAAAGCCTTGCTAACGGAGTCGAGCATTTAGAGACAGGCACAGTTACATCGTTTTGAGAACTTTGTTTGTGTCTGATTTCCCTTCTTTTCTTTCGTACGTCCATCAATGTACATATGCCAGGTGGTTCCAAGTACAGAGATTAAAATGAAAAAGAATGGGACTATTTGGGGCGGGGGGGACCATCTGGCGCAAAGATAGGGTAACGGGTAAGTGAGAAGGCCTGAACTGTGACGTCAGCTGTGGGGAACGTCATGTATTTGAAGACTGTGAATGATGTCATCGGTGTAAATGAAAAAAAAAAAATTAGTGAAATGATTGGTAGGGGTTATTCTTTTAATCAATAATCAGCTAAATATCAAATGCTGGCTCAGACTTATGCTAGACCTCAAAATGCTTGCATGGATATAGTGATTTAGAGCAAAATCCTAACTGTGGCCACACGCCATTTCCTTAATGTCAAGTGCGCCTTCTATCCCGTTTGCCCGTAAACACAGTGACCCCTCTTCTTTCCCTCCTTCTGCTTCCTCTTTTCCGTGGTTGCTGGTAACTGACTCCGCTTTCATGTCAAAATCATCAGATGATTTGACGAAGAATAGAGAACGTCAGGTGACCATTTGGGTCGCGAGTGTGTGAAAGGGTGGGTAGTGGCAGTGGGGAACTGGCGATGTTCATGGGCATTTTTCCATGCAGTATGTGTGTGTGTGTGTGTGTGTGTGTGTGTGTGTGTGTGTGTGTGTGTGTGTGTGCGCGCGCGCGCGCGCGCGCGTGTGTGTGTATGTGTGTGTGTGTGTGAGAGAGAGAGAGAGAGAGAGAGAGACAGACAGACAGACAGACAGACAGACAGACAGATAGAGACACACACAGAGAGAGTTACCTTCACGTTCACACCCAAATGGTAATACGGCACACAATTATTATCCCAGTGAAGGGGGCCTATTTTACACAACATTTATACAACCAAAACACCGAAAAACGACAAAACGCTCAGGTGATGAGCTGCGTAAGTGGCAATTTTCGTTTTGGCGCCAGCAGGATTTGAATCACAAAGCACGTGCGTGCATGTCTGCGTGTATGCATTTGTGCGTAAATGCATGCATACGTGCGTGCGTGTGTGTTATGTGTGCGTATGTGCGCGCACGTATGTGCAAACATGCGATGGTACATGCATGCGAGCATACGTGTAAAAATGAGGATGGTGAAGATGGTGTGGGCAACGGAATGAGAGGGGGGACGGATGTTGGGGGGGGGGGGGGGGGGGGGGGACGGACGTAAGGAAGTGATGAAAGGGTACATTTGCATCGACACAAGACAGGATAAAGAAAAAAAAAAAAAAAAAAAACACTCAATCTGAGACGAAAACCACCATCTGGATCTCTCATGGCTTGACCAACTGCGTACTTCACCAAGCAGCCACCTGACATGAACATTTATTACGAAACATCCTTCTCGCTTTCTACGCGCATTTGCTATCAACACTGCCAAAATGGCGTGCAAGTGTGTGGTGTGTACGGTACACTGAGAAGAAATTCATTCTACGTCGGTGGTGTGCACTAGGAACTAGGAGTTCTACGAGTTGGCGCCCCCACCTTTCCCTCTGCTCACGCCTCTTCCCATGCACACACACATAAAGTTTGAATGACCGATGGACAGCAGAGCGCGCACACACACACACACACACAGACACACACCACATACACACACACACACACACACCACATACACAGAAGTATATCATGATCTATACTCCTGACTGCAGTACTGGCGCTGCATGTGGGTTGCAATCGAAGCGAAAGACTACGATTCCTGGATAGCACGGTATATGAATGATTGAAACGGCCGCCACGTGCATCCACCCACCAGCTCTGGCCACAGAAGGGCAGCAGGGAAGACCCTGACAGGTTGGCTAGCTG
>JADBJO010000044.1:170000-177500 GCA_016801955.1 Conus betulinus | reverse complement strand
CAGTACCTGGTCAAGTACTGTAAAGAATCTTGCTGGAGAGAACGAAAGACATCGTTGACGCCCAAGCTCCGAAACAAGCAGACCGGTTTCCGCAAGAACAGATCCCGTGCAAAATAATACCACCACGCCATGCATCACCCTGCCGCAGCTCAGTGCAGTGGAACTACCCCTTCCACATTAAGTCCATGAATAACGAGAAGGGGATCAACAAAACTGACCAGACAGACGTCATGGAAGCTACCGAGGCACTATGGTGTATCCAAGAAGCTTGTCTCCACGATCAAGAGCACCTCGGGTTGGGGAAGGGGGGGGGGGGGGGGGGGGGGGGAAGGGTCTACTAAGGCACGATATGCAGGAATAACAATCGGGTCAACTATTAGACAACTTTTAGATCAACTTTTACGTTAAAGTAGAATCCATCAATGATGTTTACTGTCGCCTCTAATCTTCCTCCTGGTCATCGACAATTGGAGGGAACAATGGAACAGTGTGAACATTCTGGACGCAGCTTGAGGAGCTCGACTTCGCTGACGAACTAACGTCTTTTCGAACGACCAGAACCACATGAAGGCCAAGATCAACCGCCTCGCGTCAACATCACCAGGGACTGTGCTCAGGGTCTACGAGAAAAACTGAGTTCTTGAAGATCAACACTACTGTCAACACTCAACAAGTCACAGGTGATGCAGACCCCGTCAAGAATGTCGATCCTCTAGCCAGTACAGTTCACAGACGGCACAGGCCTAGATGTCACGATAAGGAAAGGAAAGGCGCGAGCCACGCTGAAAAGCATCTGGGGCTCTAGGAAAATCAGCACAGCCACAAAACTGCACATAGGCTCAAACCTTGAACTGGCGTTGCCATACAGCTTTGAGACATGAAAGAAGACCAAAGCGACGCAGCAGATGGAACAAACATTCATTAAGCTATGTATATGGCCAAACAGAATAGCGAAGATTTGTAGGAAAGGACATTACAGGAGGCAGTTGCTATACAGATCCTTAGGAGGACATGGGGCTGAATAGGATACTTTCTAAGGAAGCCAACAACCAAAACCATCTATCTGGATCCGACCTTGAACTCGCAGAGAAGAAGGAAGAAGGGATGACCCAGAAACTGCCGGAGAGGAGAAACTGAAGCACAGCTGAATAGAAAGGGAACTAACTGAGAAAGAGCTGAAAAGAAAGGAACTAACTGGGAAGAGGCAGAAAGTTGAGTCCGTATAAATAATTGTCTCTGATGGCCCTGTGTTGCCTTGGGACCAAAAGGCCTAAGAAAGTAAGTAAGTTGTAAGTTCCACTCCTCTTGCAAAAGATCTTGACGTATCTGTGGGTTCAAAATCTGTGGACGGGGGAAAAATACACCGAATACATTCCTCCTTTTTTCTCCACTTAAAACCTCACCTCCCAACCCCCTTCCCACTCAAAACTTCTTTGATGACAACACTGGCTGTACGACAGGTCACAAATGGTTTTCATCAGACTCGCCACATAAATTTTCCTCTCCTTCCCCCGTCTCTCTTCCCATTCACTTCGGCAATTCCCTGGGTGAGACGGGACAAGAGATTTACGATGCGAGTAGCAAGTGCATAAAGCGCTTATGTCAAAAGGAGTTTAAAGGAAATTTACTTCGAAATCCCGACGAAATCCCTACCCCGAAAACACACCTGTCTCTACTGGCTGCACGTGGGAACTAGATTTGTCCCAACACTTGATACTTCCACTGTAGGCTACACTGAGCACTTTCATGGTGCATTCCATCAAATTAGATCTGACGGAACTGACTCGGCAACTCTGATTTGAGTAGCTTCAGTCATTCAAGTGACATGAAATGTTCAAAAAGGTTGGATTTGTTGTTGTTGTTGTTCTGATCACCTTTAACCAAACATTGTTAAAGATTAACATATTTTCAAACAAAATTACGGTTAATCAATCTTCAATAAATGTTGGTATTTCATATCCGTTAGTTCCCACCGTGTCAAAAGCACTGTCGTTACATGAAGACGCTGTGTCCATGACCAGCGAGAATGTGTCCACACGTCACGCGAACCTTGGCAAGGAAAAAATAAACTGTACCCAGAGAGAGACAAAATGTTCCCACACGTGGCCTTGACTGCTACTACTATTATGAATACTTCAATAGCGCCTATCCTCGGCTAGAGACCAAACTCCGAGCGCTTTACAATACACAGTCGTTTACGCAACGGGCGGCCTATCTGGGTAGTGCCGACTGAAGAGCTGCCAGCTGGCGCTTCATTCAGTCGTTTCCCCGAGTCATCTTCTCAATATTGTTCAATATCGTTCACTCAATTTCCTTACTTCCTTCATTCTTTCCATTTCTCACGCAGGGTGCACGCTATGTGTTACGTGTCATCCATACCAACGACCAAACTGGCCTTCGCTTCCGAAAGTTGGTGATGGGATTGTAAGTGTGTGCAAGATGCTATGCGTGCGTTCACAAACGGAATCTCGGTTTACAGTCTCATTCGAAGGACTGTATGGGAAATGGAGTAAGAACCAATGTTAACTTCGAGGAAAAAAATCCCCCAGTACCGAAACGGCGGATACTCGAACCTGCACCCCCAGGATCACCAAGATTACCACTGAACTATTCCAACTACTAGCATAAATAGTGTGTTCAGTTATTAAGGAAACTCTCAGTCTTTAGTTATTCAACTGTGAGCGATGAGTCCATCCGCCAACTTTCTTCCAATATTCAGAAAGTTGTTCTCTGGCAAAGAAGGACTGAAAACTATAACAGTTTTCCTTCACTTTGTGACTCTGAATTCATGGCCAGGGTCTACGTGATTCATCTTTTCAAACGAGAATTCAATCTATCAATCATATACGCTGATACAAAAAGAGACACATGAACTACAGACACACACATCGCACTTCCTCTATAATACAGTAACCCTTTCTTTTAATTGAAACAAAACAAAAAAAAAAAAAAGGGAAGCATTTCGACACACACGAAAAAGAAAAGCAAGAAAGAAGATAAAGATAAAACGAAACTTACCTGAGTTTCAATATCGTACTGTAATCGTAAGATTCTGATCTGGGAAATAAATAAAAAAACAAAAAAAAACAACTTGACATGTGAAACAGACTAAGCACTGTGTAGCAAAAACTTCAGTCCACCCCGTAATAACCGTTTTCTGTTTCAATTTTCAACGGATACTTTCGCAAATTTACAAGTTCTCGAATGCCCTTACACTTGGAAACCAGCTCTCAAGATACATGCAGGTTAACGGCCCTGTAAAAAAAAAAAAAAACTATTCTAAAGAGTTGTAAATGATACATTCTAGTGACCTTCCATCATTATTCTGATGTAGGCCTATCCATTTGTTGACGATTCACTCGGTGAACATTCACCAATTCATAGTTGACTGAAAGATTCCTTTAAGAACATCCATGTTCAGCTAGGCTTCTGAATCAGAATGTGGGCTCTCAATCAAACACATTTGTTGTTGTTCCTTTGTTGTTTGTTTGTTTGTTTGGGATTTCAGCACCGCGTGTGTGTGCGTGCGCACGTGTGTGAGTATATATATATATATATATATATATATATATATATATATATATATATATATATATATGTGTGTGTGTGTGTGTGTGTGTGTGTGTGTGTGTGTGTGTGTGTGTGTGTACGCGCGCGCTGATGTGTGTGTGTGTGTGTGTGTGTGTGTGTGTGTGTGTGTGTGTGTGTGTGTGTGTGTGTGTGTACGCGCGCTGGTGTGTGTGCGTACGCGCGAGCGTTTGCCTACAGTTCAGAATTTTTTTTTTTTTTAAATCACTGGTACTAGTTAGTGACGACTTAAGCCCCTACGGGCTACCGTAACTTCAGCTGCACATCAGTAGGTTTTTGTTGTTTCCACCTGCATCCCTACAGACGGTCCATCACGGCCCATCCCTCACCCTCCCTCACCTCACCCCCAATCCCTCCACCACCAAAACACACGTCCCCCCCCCCCCTCCCACACACCACACGTTTTCCCCCCCCCCCCCCCCCCCCCCCCCCATCTCTCTCTCTCTCTCCCTTCTCCCGACCAGCTCAAAAACAGGAACTGTAGGTTGCTTCGCCCATTTCAAGAGACGGCATTTAACAACATGCCATCTCCGCAACTTCTTTCGCAGACTTCTCTTATCGTGCCTCCGTAGCCGGGAGAGAGAGAGCTGATTGCCTTCTTCTGCAAATACTTCATCTGCTCCTCGAGTTAGCGAAATGCAACGACCACATTCACTCGTTTCCACCCCCTCCACCACCACACCACCACCACCACTTCTACCACCTTCCGCCGTTCCCAACATCTCAACGTACCCTCTCTCCTACACGTAGACAATGCTTTGACAGTTCTTATCCCCGCAGTTCATGCCATAATATACTCCCGTTTTAAGGGCGGTGACATTTGCCTCTGTGTGTGTGCGCGCACGCACGGGTGTGCATGCGTGCGTGCGTGTGTGCATGCGTGTGTGTGTATGTGTGTGTTTGAGAGCGTGTGTTGCATGTGGCTATATGTGGCATGCATATATAAGAAAGTGTGCATGTGTGTGTGTGTGTGTGTGTGTGTGTGTGTGTGTGTGTGTGTGTGTGTGTGTGTGTGTGTGTGCACATGTTCTTCTTTATGCCCTTTGGATTTTTTGGTCTGAACTGCATTAAATAAATGAAACTTACTGTTGTCTTCAGACACAGCTGATGGCCCATAAACTGGGGAAACATTCAGACAGTTTGAGCCCAAGTGATCCACCAAACATCGGAACACAATAAAAGAAATGACAATAATTAAAAAATTCAAAAAAACTTTTTTGTCAATCTTGATGTTTGAAGTGACATCAAGATCTAGTCACAGTGGAAGAAGGGAGAGTTACTGTTGCTATTCAAACATAAAAAATGACCAAAGTACTAAAATCCACTACACACTGAAGCGGGTGACTACAACCCAACACTAATTCAACCCCTGTGTCAAAATCCACCACTCGCACTCAGTGCCTACAATCCAGTCCTCACATTCAAAATGACACATCAATCTGAACGTTTGCTGGAATAGCAGCACAAAGAAGAAGACTGTACCATCAACAGTCCCTAAGATCATGTACTGAGCTCTCCAGAGACCTTAGCAAAACTTTGTGATGGACCCATCAACCCCGACAGACCCATCCACCCCGTCCTCCTGCCTCTCTCTCTCTCTCTTTTTCCTCCTCCTCCACCCCACCCCCTCTTCCTCTTCTTCTTCTATGAATAAGAAAGGTTTAAATAGAGCATCCCCTACATCTGCAATGACTTTGATAGTCTTCATTCACTCTGAAAATGAGCAATTCCCAGAGTAAGTGGTTTTCAGATTAAATGGAACTCTCTCTCTCTCTCTCTCTCTCTCTCTCTCTCTCTCTCTCTCTCTAACACACACACACACACACACACACACACACACACACACACACACACACACACCACACACACAACCAGTCAGACAGATGAGAGAGAAGAGACACTAACTGGGGAAGATGCAGTCAAGGACAGAGGAGGTAGCCTACAGCCCACAAGTGGTTAATGGGACAGGGACTACCCAGGACCTCACTTCAGACAGGCTACTTACCCAGCCTCTCTTCTACCTAATCCTCATCCATCCTCTGCCTGCCAGCATCAAGGTGGGAATGGGGGAAACAAAGAGTCCGCTGGCAAGAGGGTAGTAGGATGGAGATGGTCAGGACGGGGGAGTTTTTCCCCTGAGGCAAAGATAAGGAATGATCAGTCTGAATTGCCCTCAACTATAAGGGGCTACCTCAGAGACACCAATATTTGAAAGCTGTATGACTGTGTGTGTGTGTGTGTGTGTGTGTGTGTGTGTGTGTGTGTGTGTGTGTGTGTGTGTGTGTGTGCCCGTGTGTGTGCATCCCCTCCTGTGCGTGCCCGTGTGTGCATCCCCTCCTGCCTGCCTGCCTGCCTGCCTGCGTGCATGTGTGTGTGTGTATGTGTGCACCAGCATGCACCTGCCAGTACAACATGCACACACTTTGACTAACTCCAAGATCCTCAGCTCTTTTTTTTAAACTGTACAGTATTGAACTGTTCTGTTGCGTTGTGCTGTGCTGCATTATACTGTATCGAACTGTACTGTTACTGTATTGCATTGTACTGAATTGTGTTCATTGCATTTACTGTATTGTCCTATACTATACTGTAGTGTACTGTATTCTAATTGTATTAACTATTATGTTATTGTCACAACATAACTCTCTGCATTAAATAAATGCAGGTTTTTCTTACATGGGGCAGATCATCAACATAGTTCTAGTACCATCCTCTTTTTTTTTTCTCTTTCTCTTTCTATTCTCGTGTCACATATTTCACTTTCGCTCACCTACCACAGTAGATTTTCATTGCGCTTATGGGACTTTTGTTTACTGCCTCAGCTGAAACACAAACTCTCAGACAACTACTAGCGGAAAGAAGTAGGAAACCTCCCACCCAGCATTGAGTCTCGAACCACTGACCCAGCACCTCTGGCTTGGTGAGCACTTTATCCACTTAGACCACTCTCTCCAGCTTCAGGTGATCCTTAAATTTCTGAACCTCACCATTTTACAATGGGAGAGATGGAAGTGGAGAGACCAGTGGCAGCCATGCATAAAACACAGTCTTTGTGAACTGGAAAGGGGGAGGGGGGGGGGGGGGTCTCAGCAGGAGAGGTGGGGTGGAGAGTGAGAGACAGAGGGGAGAGGTTGAGGGGAACAGGAAGCAGAAGGGGAAGGGGTGGGGGGGGGGGGGGGGGCTTTCAAAAATGGCATTAGGAGCCTACCTGTCTATAACTTTAAGCCCAGCGATCCATCAGGTGACATTTAATGGTTCTCATCAGTCAGCGAGCATGAATGGCACTTTCATCCCTCAACATCACAATGCTGTGTCATGCTTGAAATAAATGCCATTCGTTTCGCTCCAACAGCAGCGTTGCCAGTTCAATGGAGTTGCAGACCCTGGTGATTCCATTTCAAGTAGTGCGGCATTCTTTCAACTTGAATTATGATGGACGAAGTGGGTGTACAGCCAGCGCAAAGTGGAATAACCAGTGTGCAGATTTACAGGGTAGATGAAGAAGAGTCTGAATGGATTCTGCGGGATGATTAATGATAACCTGACTTTCTGAATGTGTGTGTCTTGTGTGTTTTTGTGTGTGTTGTGTGTGTGTGTGTGTGTGTGTGTGTGTGTGTGTGTGTGTGTGTGTGTGTGTGTGTGTGTGTGTGTGTGTGTGTGTGAGAGAGAGAGAGAAGAAAGAGAAAGAGAGAGAGAGAGCAACAGAGACAGACAATGAGACAGACAGAGAGAGAGAGAGAGAGAGAGAGAGAGAGAGAGAGTCTTGTGAAAGCTGGCTTCAATAAGTCATGCCTCATGCACCATCAGCTGGTTTTCAGCTGTCTGAGGGTAAATTTCTGATGGGAGATGATTTTTTGAATTCTATTTCTAATAAGTCATTTATGTTCAATTTGCATTTAAACAACCAGCTTA
>JADBJO010000044.1:130000-160000 GCA_016801955.1 Conus betulinus | reverse complement strand
TCATCCACACCTGATGTGTTGACGGAGAGGAAACAGTGACCAGACCATCCCTATACAGTCTCATAGGAACATCTGCTCAAAATGGTCAGCAGGACCTCGGACTTCCCCTAATCCATGCTCACTGCATTGTTTGTCTGATATGGTCTGGACATTTTCTGATCTGAACCAGGCAGAAGTGAACGTGTGTGTCTAGGATGTATGTCCATAAACATGAGTTCCAGTACTTGCGTAATCCCAAACTCCTGTGTCTTGCTCCTCTGGAATGAGCGACCCGAACTATAGTATGCTGATCCAAACTGAGGCTTCAAGGTAAGTGATCCAAATGGGGATCATTGTGACCCAGATCAAGATCACAAGTCAAGTGAGCTGAAGTGAATCATGATGACCCAGGCCAAGGTTCAACAGACCATGACTGGTTCATGATGATCAGCATGGACTTGACAAGTTGTGGCCCTAATTTGGTCACAGAAACTCATGAGGGGATGAAGAATTTAGGTATGATAACTGGTTTAAAGTAATCCAAGTCAAGTGACTCAAACTGGGCCATAGCAACCAGATCAAAATTGCAGGTCAGGTGATCTAAGGATGGTAATAATAACCTCTTAAATCATCCCAAATGGGTCATGATAATCCAAAACGAGCTTTCAGGTCAGGTGACATAGTCTGGGTCATGTGGTAGTTAGTCTTGTTGATCTTATCACCATCCTTAAGATGGGTCACACAACCTTTGCCTTGAACTGGGACCCACCAGGCCTCACTGCCACAATAGCAACAGTGAGCTGAAGAAGACAGGGTGACCCTGTCAAAATATTCTCCAAGTAAGTTTTTGATTCCAGTCTGTAACTACTTTTCTTATGTCAAATCCAGAATCCAGAACCTATATTCTTATCTTAATTCAGTGTTTTGTGTGAGCCATAATCCCAGTCCGAGTCACAACTTACACATCTTAGTTCAGTGTTTCAATGCGGTGACAGCCCTGATATGGCTCTTTGTGGTCGGCTCGGCTTTAAGCAACATTGCCTTACCTTATCTTAATTCAGTGTGGACGCTAAACAGCCTGGTTGATCATTCTCCTCAATCCAAGTCATATACTGACCTTTGACCTCCACCTGAGTTGCCATGACCCAGAATGAATCCCTTGATCTCTGACTTGGGTCACAATGTACCAGTCTTATATTGTGTTGTGAAAGTTCATTGCTATCACAGATTGCGCTGAGTGAAATGCGGACTGTTCTCATATGGAAGACCGAGTCACCACACAACATTACTCTTCCTTTCTGCTCACGCATCTCCTTTACCACTCAAAGTGTGGATTTTCCTGCTGAATTTTGTCAGGTATAAATCCTTTTTTGCTGTGGGTTCCTTTACGAGTGCTTAGTACAAAAGATACAAAACCGTGTTTGTTTAATTATTGATTTTGCCATCCCATCTCCCTGCCTCTGAAGTCTTTTTCAGACAGTCATCTGGACTGTCTCAAGCCCAGCACGAAATGACTTCTTCATTATCTCCAGTACCAGCAACTGGCATGGACTTACAACAGGGTGTAAGGATGTCAAATCACACTATGACAATACCAAACAAGTAAGACACTGCAATATTGCCAAGTACATCAACAGTGTTCAGTGTCATTTGCTCAGATTCAACATAAAATGTATTACCATTATGTGCCAGGCGACTCAAACTTCTATTGCTCAAAGTAGTAGTTCAGTACCACAGCCTGACTGAGTTGCAATATCCAGATTCTGAGCCTGCATTTTACATGTACTGTCTGGGTTAGAGAAAGGTGCACTTCACATTCACATTATTTTTCTCATTACATGTGAATGCAAGGCACACCTTTCTTCCATTGCCTTCCACCTTTGGACCAGTGCAGAACCAACCAGACAGAGTTTTGCGTGTGCAGTGTTCTTGTCTGACTGAGGGTTAGCAGATGTGCTCAATACAATGCATATGTGCAAAATGCCCTTTGGTGCAGTAGGACTGAGGGGTTTGTGGGAATGTTACCTATGACGTCCAAATCTCACAACAGCAGTTTCTGTGCAAACATAGTCGCAGACTGGCATGCAACAAGGATTTTCCAAGAGAGCAAGCCATTTCTCCTCCCTGTTGTCAGTGACCAGTCTGTCAATTGTCAAATTGTTTTCTTCTGTAATCAGCTACCAGTCTGCTGCTAGCCTGTCTCTGTGTGTCCAGAAAGCAATCAGTGAGAATCATACTGCCTCTGTTGTAGTCTGTTGTCAGTGAACCATTTGTTCTTGTGAAGTCTTTCAAAGTGAGTTGTTAAGTGTTGATTAATTTGTTGTTTCCACTGTCACACATCAATCTGTTGTTTCTAGGGCGAGATGTAATTTCTTGTGCAAGATGTGTCACCGAGTAGTTGGTTGTTGTAAATCAGTTGTCTGCTCCTGCTGAATTGTTGATTTTTGTCATGCTGTCCCCGTTCAAACCAAATGACATGACAATGTGCGGTGCATTGTGTCTGTTGTGGACACACTGTCTGTTCTCCCAGTCATCAGCAACCCATCTATTATCAGCGCGTATGATGGTTTGTCATGCAATTATCAAGCATTGTGTTGCCACAAATAGTCCCCACTGTCGTCAATGAATTCTGTTGTCACAAACAGTCCCACTCTGTCGTCAATGAACTGACTACTGTCAGAGAGCAGCTTGTTGTCTCAGTGGTTAATTAACAATCTGCAATGAACAGTCTGTCTTCTGTAAAAGGAAATCTCCCAATAATGTCAGTCCCGCTTGCAACACTTTGCCTATAAAGAATGTTTCCCTTACATTAGATTTGTCTTGCAGTGAAAATTGCTTCCCATTCAAGATCTAACTTCCAAGGATATCTGGAGGTTGTTACTGGAAAGATCCAATATTATTGTTAGTGAGAATTTGCTGCCAAACAAGCGTTCTGTTCTGAGGTCAGTGAACTGTCTGTTCTGTCAGTGAGTCATCTGTTGTCAGAAAACCTCTGGTACCTATCATGGCAGTAAGTAGTTTGTTCTTCAATACTTTTCGATTACATCAAGCAGAGAGTGTGTACGTATGTACGTAGGAGTGAGTGAGGATAGGGTTGGGGGTGTTGTGTTGATGTGTCAGACAGACAGTAAGAGAGGACAGATGACTGGAAATACTAACACATGGAAAATGAGAGAGAGAGAGAGAGAGAGAGAGAGAGAGAGAGAGAGAGAGAGAGAGAGAGAGAGAGAGAGAGAGAACAGAAAGAGAGACACAGAGACACACAGAAACAGACTGAGAGAGACCGAGAGACACACACACACACAAGCAGAGACAGACATAGAGTAGATTTCCACTGTAAGACAAATATATACAGGCAGAAAGAGTGAGAAAGAGCAGACTGACATAGTAATACATAATGTGGTATAAAAAAAAACAACATCATCACTGAACAGGGAAGAAAAGTCTTTATTCTCTTATCACTTAACTCATGTATCAGTACATATTTTTTATCAAACTGGTATTATACAAGTATTGTACAAACCACAGTGCATACTTTTCCTCTCACATACCTTATTCATCATGCTGTGAATCACACACAAATTCATACCACAAATATAAAGGAATACAAAAAAGACACAAAACAAAACAACAACAACAACAAAAAACAGCAAAATTTATAACCTATCAGCAAGAGGAAATAGTTATCAAGATAAGGAAAAAAAAGCAACCACAGACAAGCAAATAAGAAGAAGTAAACCAAACTGAAATGTACAATCATATTCATATTCTTCTAAAGATTCATTCACACAGCCTTCTGCAGAGTAGAAGACATGAGACTTCTGAATTTTTCTTGTTTTTTTTTTTTTTATGAAGCAACAATGATGCTAACGTTGAACCTACATACTTTTTTTCAAAAACCATATTCAAGAAACTGTTCATGTTCTTCTTTGATATAGAATTTTTCCAACCTTTCCCATGACTGGGCCTTCACACTTGTACCTCAATCTTTTGACTGATACCCATTCTCTGAAAACTGGGATTGTTGTAAATGATGCAGGCACTAAAGATGACAACTTGAATGTTGTTGGGTACATTTCCATCATAATCAGATTACTGTCATATTAAAACTATTACACACCCTACCTGAGCACATGTAATACTGGCATCACGACACAGAAAGATGCACAAGTCGGTACCTATCTTACATATAAAAGCAAACACAAAGAGTTCCTGTCATATTAGCTGTATCCAACCTGCCCATAATAGCACTACTGTAAGGAAACAGGTTTTGAACAGTTCCACCGGGGCACAAAATAAGACACAATGTGCCGTCTCACTGTATTCCCTGATGACTGAACAGATTGTTAATATCCCCCTCCCAAACTCCTTCTCTTGGTTCTAGCTACCTTATCCTGATCATCTGCTCCTAGTCCTAGCGTAAGACATTCTAAGCCATAATCCATATACAGTCAATTCTTATTCACATATGTGAAAGAAAGAGAGAGAAAGATTGAAGATTGAAATGGAGAGGAGTGTGCATTTTATGTTAAGATACGTTCTTCATGATCTGATACCTCATCCAGTGTTCTCATACAAAGAAATCTGGACACTTCTAATATCTCTAGAATACTCAAGAAACTGAACCAATGAATATCTGCAATAAATTAAGCATATAGTATTCATTATGCAAAAGCTAGCAGTAAGAATCAGAAGCACACACACACATATGCGGACACTCATACATATGAATATCTTAAAAATGTGAGGACAGGCAGAAATGTCAGACATTAAAAGACACATATACACCACACAAACACGTGCATACACACATTTAAAAAAAAAAAAAAAAAAAAAAAAAAAAAGTAAACTACACACAAGCCCACATATCCTTGCAGAAGGTCGTAACAATTGGAAAGAGCACATCTCATAAAATGCAAATACCTCAAAACAAAAATTCACCCCATACCCTTCCCAGCGAAACGCACACCAGTGGGGATTTGAACTCTAGACAAACAGGCCTTAGCTGCGGGGTAAGGAGCACATTTCACATGCAGCCAGACCTGAAGGTTGAGGAAAGTACAGTGTGCACAGGTCCACGTGGAGCTGGAACTCCCCCCTCCAATGGGGGGCAAAGGAGCTGCCCCTGGGCCAACATAGGACGCTTGGCGTGGAGATGGATCTGTGAAACACATATCACTTGGTTTGAATAACAATAAGGAATGCATGAAAGCTAGTTATTCAAGGCAGCATTAGTATGTTCCTGTGGTAGTTTCTGCACTGGCAGTGTCACTAGCAATGAATGAACGAACAAGAGGTATGAAAAGCAATTCAATTCATGTTGTTTAAAACCCGACTGACCACAGAGGACCATAAAGCCATCCATTTTCAGTCTAAACCTTACTCTAGACCAAGTTTTTGTGCTGTTCAGCAGTGCAACCATAGTGAGTTAAAAAATCAGAAACATACTTTGCTTACCAGAATTGAATTCTTAGCTCAGTAATGCAAGTTTCCCTTTGGTCTGAACATCCTGAACCTCCTGGCTGTCCTCGATCACCTTGGCAGCAACAACTGCTGAAAATCTCTAATACATCCCAGTATCTGACTCTAGAACTTTGCAAAATAACTTATTAATTTTTCTTTGAACCCACCTTTTCATTTCATTCTCAACTTGATTGCCAAAACAGACTGAAAAAAAAAAGACGTTTCTACATCTTTTCCCTTTTCTGGTCATGACCAGCATGTTTCTGAATGATAAGTAGAAAACATTCAATTCAAAATTACCTTAAAAGTTAAGTTAATATCCAGCATGAAATAGCCTATTTCAGACCTATACTCTCCTCTACAAGGCCTGGTGCATCCTTTATCACTTCCCTAATGAGGACTTCCCAAAGCCAAGAAGGGGGAGAGCTCTCTATATTTGCACTGGGATAAAGGAGGAGCCCAGTGCAAAATCTGTACCTATAGGTGGCTGGGTGGAAACCTGGCAGCTTCAGAGAAGCAGAAGTCAAAACAGTTTGAGAATTAATACATTTCAGTGGTTGTTTGAACACTAGGACAGTTTGTTGCTAATTATTGGACTGTGATCCTTTTTCGTCAAAAGGAGATGGAGCATTGTCATATAGAAGGAGATCAGCTATTATTGTGAAAGTTTGCTTGTTCAAGTCAGTAATAGCAAGATTCCCTCTGCTGATAGTTGAGTGGCTGCTGCAACCCCCCCCCCCCCCCCCCCAAATGAAGTCTCTTTAAGGGAACCAGCCCTTACTTTGTTTGAAAAGAACATGTGAGAGCTTTAAGTGATTTGAGTAACTGCATTAAGTCTCTCTCTCTCTCTCTCTCTCTCTCTCTCTCACACACACACACACACACACACACACACTACTCAGCTTCTGAGTTTCTCAAAATATCTACAACCATTCAAAAATTTTCTCCTTCAAGATCTTTACTTTTACTCAGCCTCTCAATTCTCCTGAAGATGTCTGCTAACACTCAGGTATCAAGTTCTCCATTAAGACATCTTTCACTTGGTCACAAAATTCTCCTTGAAAATGTTTGCTTCTATGCAACCATCCAGTTCTCCATCAAAAGGTCTGTTTCAATCAAACCACTGATTCTTTACGATGTCTGCTTTCTCTCAGCAATCAACTTCTCCTTCAAGATGTCTGGTTCACTTAGTCACCAAGTTCTTCTTTATGCTGTTTACTTCTGTTCAGCCATTAATTAAGTTCTCCATCAAGATACCTGCTTCCACAGCTGTGGTGGCAAAGTAGTTAGGACTGCGGACTCCTGACTGGGATGAATACAATTTCCATCATAACCATTTATTTATGACATTGTTCTGCCCCCACCACTTCCTACTCAGAGATGAGTTTGCTTGGGGCTTAGCTGGGTGGACTGGTACCACACAGGCAAGCTTCATCCGCTAATGCATGCATTTTCCAAAGTGTTGCTCAAATTTCCTGACCAACACTGCAGACACTATTACAAAAGTATGCGTCGAGTACAGCCTCGTCATGCAGTCCTAGACTAGAATGAAATCCAAAACATCTTTATCAGTATAAACAAAAGTCTAACTGTGTGGCAACTGCTGTTTTGATAACCTCTCCATGTCTAAGCCCTTGGTTAAGTTCTGTCCAGGTCACTGTTACCAGCAAATTCATGGGGACTGTTGCTGGATGGACACAGTGGCACTCTCCACAGGGAAAGCTCATTTATGCTAGCATCGTGACTAGGCAATTAGTGTTGTCAGTAGGGGCTGTAGTATGAGGTGTCCTGCATATATTATATCAGAAAATGGAATCACTGAACACATCTGAAGTGACTTGACAGAATGCAGTGGCTCCCCTGGTGGGCTGCCTCTTGATGATGTGACACTGGCTGCTCCCTGAGGACTGCTGGTAGCGAGGCTGTAGCAGGGCATGCCAGACTGTGGCTGTGGATGGGGACCGGAATGAGTGGTGTGGGTGCAAAGCCACTGATGTGGCACTATAAATGAGACAGACAAAACGAAAGATGTCTGCTTCCACTCACTCACCGACTTTCCTTCCAATATTTCTACTTCCACTTACTGTGTTCGTTTCCATTTAGCCTTGAATTCTCCTTCATGATAACTTCAATAGACACCTTCATCAAATCAGTGACTGAGAAAAGCAACAAATAACAGGCACTCCAAAATTCATAATGTTCCATAGAGAGAGAGTTAATAGTATAAAAGAATAATGTCCAATGGACACCTACAAGAAATGAATGAATGAAAGAGCCAAGATAAAATTAGTAACAGGACAGAGTACGCCAAATGTAAAGAGGTGCCATCAGTTCCAACTTACAATGCTGCATTGTTTTCAGGAGATGCAAAACACAGGAAGTCTATAGAAGGTGGAAGAAAGGGAAAATGAGGAACGGGGGTCTTCACAACTCACCATGGGCAGACATCATCTCCTCCACTGTGGCCCATTCCTCCGTCTTCTTGAACTGCAGCGCCAAGTGATCGTCCTGATTCTTCACTGCCTCTAGCAGCATTCCCATCTTTTCCTGCCCAAGCACACAAAGCACACAACTACATGCACTGACCACACTGGATAGTCACACAGCCACATGCTGCCTGATCCTGGAGCATGAATACACAACGTCAGTGGTAGAGCATCAGACTTGTAATCCTGGGGTTGTGGGTTCGAATCTCCACCGAGCCATTTTGGTACAGGGGGATTTTTCCCTCGGAGTTAACATTGGTTCTGACTCCATTTCCCATACAGTCCTTCGAATGAGGACTACAAATCAAGGTTCTGTGTGTGTGAACGCACACATAACATCTTGCACACATGTAAAAATCCCCATCACCAACTTCGGAAGAGAAGGCCAGTTTGGCTGTTGGTATGGGATGACACGTTACACATAGCATGCACCTTCCCCAAATTGGAGTACGGCTGCCTAATGGCAGGATTAAAAAAAAAAACAGTCATATACACACAAAACTCCACTCCATTTGTTGGGCAGATGGGTTTAATACTTGCCTGTCTATACAGGGAATGTCCACAGAAGTATCAGCCTGCGTAAGCAGAAGAGTACACAGAGAGAGACAACAATTGTTCTGAAAGACAAATGGAATTGAATTCACTAGTAACACCCTGCAGAAAAAAAAAACTCAAGACAACTAGAACCTGAGACCTTCTACTTGGCATTTTTCTTCATATTTGCAATCTGTAGATGCATAAAACTAGAGCATGTGTCTGGGAGTGTGTGAGTGTGTGTGTGTGTGTGTGTGTGTGTGTGTGTGTGTGTGTGGTGTGTGTAGATGTGTATATGTGTGTGTGTGTGTGTGTGTGTGTGTGTGTGTGTGTGTGTAGACAGTGATCCATAGGGATACGTCAGAGGTACACTAACACCTATAACGACGATTTTAGAATTAACTCTCTTGACAAGCGCATGCCCGCTAGCGCCTGACCAGAAATCACACAGCCAAAAGGCTGAGCGCCTGCCAGCGCCCAGTAAAACACGTGGGCACCAATGGGCGCCGCCATGTTTCTTGTAGAAAAGAAGTCTCGTGCGAGAATGTGACTTCCTTCTTCCTGTAGCCATTTACTTCCGTTTGCAAAAAACCGCGAGTCGATACGTGCTGTGGTTCTCGAGTTACGAAATTTTTAAAGTTTTGTGGTCAAAATGCCGTTTTTCACCATGGCTAACCTTGATTTCTGCCGTTCTATAATGAGATTTAGTGATGAAGATACTGTGATTTGTCGGATTTACGGCATAAGACTTAGTGAAAGTGCTGGGTAATGAAGCTTAGAGTGACCTAGATTTCGATTGGGATGAGGTTCCAGGTATGAGGAACAATGATTTGGAATAAAGTTCTGAAGAAGATTTTTTTTTTTCCTGAGTAAATGGCTCATGTGACATTCTTCAAACTTATGATATAGCAACATATATATTCATAGGAAATTTTTTAATTATTTTTATTTCATTATTTCCTTTCCTCTCTTTTAAATTATTTTTTAATTGGGTAACCATTTTCAAATTACAGAGTTACTTATCTTGCCGATGGTTTTCGGCGTAACTTAAGCTCAGGTAAGTGCATACTGAAGAGGGTTAAACAATAATCCTGACAGATATAATTTCAGAGGTACACAGATATACGCAGACATTTATAGGCATTATTTCAGAGATAGCACTGACTCACAATTATACGAAGTACACACAGACAGGTATGAAACCCAAACATACTCAAACACTTATAGATATCATAAATAAACAAAAATATAATCTGAGTGATACACACACTGACACTGGTCTTTGGAGGCAAGCTATCAGAGAAACCGACACTGACCATGATAGGCATATTTGAGGTACAAACACCAGCCCTTACAGGCAAGACATCAAAGACACCCACAGACAGACTTTGACAGGTAGAATATTAGAGGTAAATACAGAGGCACTGACAGGGTACACACACAGACACTCACTCATCTGGACAGATACGATTTTAGAGGCACACATACAGACACTAACAATCATGATTCGAGGTTTGCACACACAGTCACTGATGTAACGCACAGATACACAGTTCCTGAGAGATATAAACCCTGAGGTACACAACACACACAGTATAACTGACTAGTACATTACAAGGGCACAAAAACAGACCTGACCTACGTGATTTCAGCAGCACACACACATAGATATACTGACCCTGACAGGTATGATTTCAGAGGTACACAGGAACACCAGCAAGTGGAAGTCGGACATGGCCGTCAGGAACTGGTTGGGCTGAACTGTTGCATGTACTGCACCAATGCTCCAAAATCCTGAAAACCATCATTTCTTTGTTTCATTTCCATCGCCAACGCTATGATCTTCCACATCACCATCATGAATTATACCATTGCAACTAACTCATGAAATACACATTACACATATGTGTAATAACAGCACCATGGCAAACTCCTTGCATCATATGCTTCATCCTCTGGTAAAGACATAAAGTACTCAAAGAAGGTGAAGTGGTGAGATATGTTGGCTTTAGGCTCTCTTTTACAATTTGGGGAGCAAGTGAAGAGAGGTAGGGGTGTGGCATGGAGGTGGGTGTGTGGGACTGTATGCTAAAAACGTTGAAGACATTTGTTTAAAGGCAAAAGAAACGGGCATGCCCTTTTTCCACCTGAGCTAAAAAGACAGCATTGCCTATCCTCAGCCTGCAATATGAATATTACAAGCATATCATGTAAAACATGATCAATTCTCTGTCAACCATGCCAGGGAGACACCAGATCATTAGCACTCTAAATTTACTGAAAACATACACGCACGCTTGCACCTACCCACGCACACACACACACACACATTAATACATGCATATTATTATATGCATGCCCATATGTGCACGTATATGCACATTCACACACTCACACACACATACACACACACACACACACACACACACACACACACACACACACACATCATGTGCGTCAGATACCTGTGTCTCCCCCATTTGTTCTCGATTCTCAGCAGGGAAGTTGCGAAGGCCATCATGGGTTTTAAACGTATACTGGAAATCTGAGGGGAAAGCTGCAGGCATGTCCACCAGTAGGTATTCCACAGGCAGAGGTCTGGCCAGGTGTGTCACCTCATTACCGTAGCTGTGTCTTTACCCTAAAAGAGAGTTCAAAACCACACCTGTATATCTACCCTGAAAACATCACTATGTGTGTTATTTCAGGCTCATAACTGTCTCTAACCTGAACACACTGACAGGTGTGTCACTTCAAAAGCACAACTCTCCATACACTGAAATCACTGACAGGCACGTCATTTCATGACTGTTAACTTTCTCTCCCCTAAAAACATCAATAGAACTTAACGACAACAGACATTTTCTACAATCTGAATACATCAAAAGGTATGCCACTTCATAACCATTACTGTCTCTATCATACACAAATCAACCAGTTTGTCTACCCTGAAAACATCAACAGGTATATCTTTATAAACATATTGTCTCTACCCTGAATCACAGGTACATCACCTTAACAATAATGATGATAATAATGATATCAGTTTGTCACTTTATAGACATAACTGTCTACCCTGAATACATCTACCCTGAAGACAACAGGAACATCACCTTAACTACAACAATAATAGAAAGAAATAATGGAAATTTTGTCCTGGAGCAGTTTCCATCTGGACAGGGATCTCAGTGTTTTACATTAAATGGAATACATATTGACAAACATTACACATCTTTCATTGTCATAATGTAAAACTGAAATCTAAGTGTTTTTTTTTTTTTTCAGGGTAATTTAAGACTGATCATTCAAAACTGCTCAACAGAACTAAATGTCAGGTCTTGCAATATTGGGAATCTTATCAAACTGTCATGCATGTACACAAACTGTCCTAGTTGAAAAAAAAAGAAAGGATGATTCCATCTGGTGAGGATGTTGTCAGGGTGCATATGAAAATGACAGAATGGGCCTTTGTTTTCTCCTAACTGCATGGAGGAGAGTCCATTTTTGTGTCACGCAGATGCCTTTTCCCGTCCCATGCAAGTGAGTGACAAGGTCACAGGGTCAAAGGTGCAGGTGTGATTGCTTCACTGCGGGTGCACACAACGGAAGGAGGGACAGTGCGCTCCTCTTCACAGGAAATGCTACCTGTTCACTCTTCAATGTTCCATTTTGCATGCGTACAGACATGTTGGAGGAAGAGATGAATTGCTGGCCAGAGACAGGTAATCCAAAACAGAAGTCCAAACAACAGTTAAGTGTAATGCTGATGGGGGCACACATATAAATGCACTGTTTGAACAAGTTTATAGTGAAACATTCTGCTACTTTCAAAACTCGCCTCAAATCACAGCCAACAGAGTAACAACCACTCAGTCTGTCATGCATGCAGCCCCCAAGTCTCTATAACCAGAACTGTCTCTCTGCTGAAACATCATGAGATAGTCACCTTCTTACAACAACTGTAATTATCCTGTAAACTTGAAGATTCTCACATTGTGTTCTCACCTTATAGAAGACATCTGGGACATACTGTTCATTTGAGGATTCTTTGACGTATCCCAACTCAGGGATGTCTTTGGTAGGGATGAGGCAGTCATCGCGTTCCAAAGCCATGCACTGGTTGGACACCTGGTAGCCCTCGAAGTGGATCTGGTTGTTGTTGTCCCCTGCCACAGTACTACCTTGTACATGCTCTCTCTATACACACCTGACACAGGTCTGGTCCATATACACTTATGCAGCATACATATCATTTCCACAGCAATCAAGTGTGCAAAGTCATTTACGAGTAGTCAGAAATTGTGAAAGTAGTTTATTCAGCAAAAGGTAATGTAAATGAGGAAAACAAAACCACGAAACAAAGTAACCCTAGAGTTTCTTTCATTGTCCTCTTTCCAACCTTCCTATCCCAGCCCCACATCATACCCTGTTCCTGAAAGGAAAAAAAAATGATTTGGATGCAGCTGTCACAGTAATGATAACGACAGACACATGGTGACAGTAATGAACCTGGGAACGTTTGAAACGATGATGACATGAACATAGTGTCTTCCCATGCCAATGATGGTGATGTTGACCCATTTGTTGTGGGGGTAAAGTGAAGACCTGAGAAGATGGAAACACCCATGAATGAGACCGAGATGAATGCAGTACCTACCAGTGGCAATGACTGTGACAAACTTGGAGCCAAAGTGCCCCTCTCTGGCAAACTTGCATGGGCTTGGGTGTTTGTTTTGGAAACTGGCGGCCATGATACATTCCTCAGCACTCAGGAAGTGAATCCTGCAAATCCCAAGAGGACTTTCAGTAATCAAAGAGTAACGATGCTCCACATGTCCCAAGGTATGCTATGTGCTGTAATATGATACATATCTTCACAAAAGTGCTGATAAAAATGATATAAAATTTTAACAATCTCTTCATCTTTCTTTCCTGTTCCATTATATCCCTTACTTAATGCATCATTTGGTTGCTGTTAGCTTCAGATATTAAGCAGTCAAAATACCCACAAAGATAACTGTGGCTGATATTGCCTGTTCCTGATTTTCCTACACACAACACAACTGTGTGGCTGTAATATAGGCAGAATTACTACAGTAATTCACTAAACATCTTGTTCCCAGCAGTTCTCTCTCAGCCACTTTTTGCTGCACTGTAAAGGCTTCCCCTCCATCTCAACAACAGTCATGTGCATCTAAACACTTTGATGCTAAAAAAAAAAGCAAGAGAAATATACATGGATTTTTAGCCATCAATCATTTTAAGATCCTGTCGCTGAAATAGAAAAGAAAGAAAATATGAATAGCATGAGAAACATTTCTTTTTTGTGCAATCTTTAATTACTGTTCTGCCCTGTACTTGCCCACCTGCCACAATCAGGTAGCTATTGTACGGTCCTATACTGCTGCGGGGGGTGACCCTCTATTTCGTTCCAATATTGCTGGGAACAGAATAGCTCAGTTGGTAGAGCGCCAGACTCGTAATCTTGGTGATCATGGGGTTGTGGGTTTGAATCTCCCGCCTAGCCATTTCATTACAGGGGGATTTTTCCCTCAGATTTAACATTGGTTCTAACTCCATTTCCCAAACAGTCCTTTCGAATGAGATTATAAACCCAAGTTTCAGTGTGTGTGAATGCGTGCATAACATCTTGCACACACACATAAAATCCCATCTCCAACTTTCAGAAGAGAAGGCTTCCCCAGTATGGCTGCCTTAATGGCAGGATAAAAAAAAATGGTCATACACAAAAAACTCACTCCCTTTGTTGAGGAGATGGGATTAAACCGTGCCTGTCTGCAGGGAGTGTTTGCAGGAGTATTAGCCTGCTTACCTAGAAGAAGAAGACGAAGGCAAGTTTGGCAATTGGTATGGATGATTGGTTACACATAGATGTATCCCTG
Source organism: Conus betulinus (assembly GCA_016801955.1). Lineage (NCBI taxonomy): Eukaryota > Metazoa > Mollusca > Gastropoda > Neogastropoda > Conidae > Conus > Conus betulinus. Next base: position 145,635 of record JADBJO010000044.1, on the reverse strand, counting down.
AGAATAGCATGTATATGCGAGAGAATTGAAAGAATGAAGGAAATAAGGAAATTAAGTGACGATATTGACTGGATGACATATGCAGCGACTGAATGAAGTGCTGGCAGGAAGCTCTTCAGTTGGCACTATCAAGGTAGGCTGCATGTTGTATACATGAGAGTGTGGATTGTCAGCGCCTACAACCTTTGGCAAGGTAAAAAGAATTGGAGGTTGACTGCAGCATTTTACTTTTTTTACTCTTTGGCAAAGTAGTTTAAAAATGTTTAATTATTATTATTATTATAATTATTATTATGATCATCATTATCATTTACTTCAGAAGCACAAAGATGCACCGTTAGAGGATCATACATGTAACAGAAGTGGAAGCCTTTTGCACAGGGTTTCAGTTCAGCTTCAAGACAGTGATAGATGACTGACTGTCAATTCAGTAGGTCTGTGGACAATGTACCATCCCAGGCATGGCTGATTTGATTACAATGGCAGAGAAAAGCACGTAGACTTACAGCTGCACCGCACTTGCTTGACGCTTACATAGCAGAGTATAAAATGAACAGCAAGTGGGAGGCTGGTGTTGTAACAGACACATTCTGTCATTTGGAAACATGCACACAACATATAACATCTACTACCCATTTTTTGTTTAAAAAATTCTTTCCGGGTTATTTAGATCTTATTTTTGGGGGCAACATTTAAAAAAGAAAAAAAAAAAAAAAAAAACATTTCGAATGATATGTCCCAGTTCACTTTTGTGCTTCAACAAATTACTCTGTTAGCTGCTGGAATGCTGTGCAAACAAATCTGGTATTAACTCTTTCATCCCTACAACCCAGTTTTCCGGTTTGCAGAAATCCAACCCTTCCTTCCTGCAGCCCGGAAAACCGGGCAGTACAAAATCCCTCCCTTCCTTCCTGCAACCCGGAAAATCGGTTCTCGCAGTAAGCGCTTTGAATTTCGAGCGAGTCGCGTCATCGGTACACGTCATGACTGGGTCGCTCACGCGGCAGTGTTTATAAATAGAATGAATGCCAGGCGGCCCCTACAACGTGGAAAGTAGTCGCCGCTCTATTCTGGCCGGTTTGGTACTGCATACACAGCAGTTCCCACTTTACACTTCTTTTTTTTTTTTTTCCTCTAAATCCAGGAATGAAGGGAATACTTGTATTATAAGAATCTAGGAACAAGAGGAAGTAATGGTTCATAGAAAACTATGAATGAAAGAGTTAAAGGAACAAGTCATCATTTTTTATTTCCACTGATAAGCCTTCATGATCATCTGCTGTTCTGTCCAACACCTTTCATTGTTTCATAAAAAGATGGAAGCACCCAGCAAAATAATGTGGCTCAAGTGAAAAAAACTCTGATCAAAGTGGTTCCCTTGTGTAGCGGATCTGTTCCTTCCTTGCATTCCATAGCACTATCACGCCTTTCCTTTCACATCTGAAACCATTATTCTGTGATACCAGGACTGTTTGATTTTATGTGATCCTTTGAATATGCCCATCTCTATGCCCTTCTCTGATTGACGACCGAGTATAATACTGTAATATGCAGAATTCATAGAAGACTTACATACCACGAACATAATGAAATGTCTACTCCATCCCTCTCAATCACTAGCCCTGAAATCAAGACAACCAGTCAATGTTTCTTCTCTTTGAAGTTAGAACTGCTTTTCATTCTCCCACCCTTTTCACCTTTCTCAGTGAAACTACTGCATGCTCCACTCACGATATTTCCTCGGAAGTTTTTCACGGTGCCCTTGGACAGGTCGTCAGCGACAAGGTCAAGGAAGATCCATCCGACAGGCACCAGTCCCAGTCCTTTGGCCACCTCTGTCACCTGCTCTTCCTTAGGGTCGTCCAGCAACTCCACACGGTTTGGGGAGTTTATCTGTGGAGGACAGGGGTGGACATTAGCAATGAATTCACGTTTATTGACAATTTTCATCAATCATTTATTTTACAAATCCAGTTACCTATTATGTCACAATTTTAGTCTTAGAATTAATCAAACCATCGTCATCTTTAAACTTATGTTTTGTTATACATTGTTATATCAGGGTTTTTGTCCCCCTCAATACAGATTTTGCAAATTATGAGTAGGCTTGGCTCACTTCTTGATCTAAGCATTCAACAAGTTCACTCTTTCACATATCTTGATCTTTTTTGCACATCATCTTCAACCTCTTGGTCTTTAGTGGTCAAAAAATGTGCCTCACCACTCACTGATGAAGTACTTGGGCCCTGATCTTTGTGAGTACTCAGTATCTAATACTTAAAAATAGGTAAGTATACACTGGCAGATAGAATAAAATATTTCATCAAGGCCATTCTGTCAAAAATAAATATTCCATAGAGCTCTCTCTCTCACACACACACACACAAACACACACACACACACACACTAGATCTCACACACACACACACACACACACACACACACACACACACACACACACACACACACTCACACACACACACACACGCACACACACACACGCACACACACACACGCACACACACTCACATGCACACACACATACACACACACACACATACACACACAACCCCCCCCCCCCCCCCCACACACACACACACACACACACACACAGGTCACATTCACCCTGTGGAGGTTCATAGATGGCAGCAACGGTGGCTTTGATGCCTAATGGTACATCTTTATGTGGCTCATAGCGGCCATAAAGAATCCCTATTCGTTGGTTGCCTGTGCTACGCCAGTAGTTCAGCAGTCGATCTGCCACCATTGGATTCTCAAACATGATGTAGTCCACATGTCGTATGTCTGCACACACGCATAAGGAGTGATATATATTTATAACACACCAACACCCTTAACATACCATGTGCAATCAGAAATTAAATCCTTGACAAATCTTCAAGACAGATCTCTCCTATGCATTCAGCAGCTAGTTATTTGGCAGTGACTCTGGACTCACAATCAGTGCTCGGAAGAGAGAAGTCTTGTGCAAACTCTCCCACAGAAGAAACAGTGTGGAATGAGAAGTCACTGTTAAAGTGGAAACCCGGAAGGCTTTTGACAACTTCACATACACTGGGAACACACTCTTGAGATCTGTGAACACTGATGACAAGTCACAGCATGCATCGCAGAGGTAATCTTAGTTTTCTGGCAGCTCAGAGACACTGTGTGGGACAGAAGAGTTATCAAACTGACCACGAAAGGGGCACAAGGCAGCTGTACAGCCCACACTATTGAACACTTGTGAAACATGAACAGCACAAGAGCACTGCTAAAGGTTAATTGCTTCCACATGAACTGCCTGCTGAAAATCATTTGGAAAGACAAAGTTCCAGATACGAAGGTTCTGTCTCAAGCTCACTTGCCAAACATCCACACCTAGCTTAGAACACCACAAGTCACCTTGCATTAAATGCCTGATACGCTTCTTCCTAAGAGGTTGTTCTACAGTGATCTGGTTGAAGGCAAGCTTCACAAAGCTGTCAGAAAAAGCGCTTCAAGGACATGCTCAAAGCCTCACTGTCATACACACAAAACTCCACACCCTCTCTTGGATAGATGGGATTAATCCTTGGCTGTCTATACAGGGAGTGTCTGCAGGAGTATCAGCCTGCGTGCACAGAAAAGAAAAAAAAAAACATAAAAAAAACTGTTATTTTCTTGCAATCAATCAGCTGTGTTGATGTGTTATTTTCTTCTAATTTAAACAAACATAAACAAAAAAAGGCTGGTGAAGCCTACATACCAGAAAACTTCATAGCCTAAAAAATATTAAAGTTTACTTCTGACATTATCTTTATTAGTAAGGGTAACATGGAAATCAACTGACATGCGGTTCCCTGATTGCAAATCAACCCCCTGTTCTCATTTTAACATTATCCCTGCATTACTGCCCGTATGAAATGACACAGCACACAGCTCTCACCTGTCTGTTGAGAGTGACAGCATTGGGCTGACACTTGGTGCAAATGCCGCCTGGCCAAGGGGGGTGCTCTTTGCATCCAGGTTTGATCTTGCAGGAGATGTTCTCCAGGTTGACAAACTTCCCTCTGAAAGGTCAAACAACAACATTGCAAAGTCTGACCCCTGAAAACCAGTGGAATGCATGACTGGCTCCTCATCAATGAAAGGTTTCTACAGACAATAAATAAATCAGTCCACTAAATTAACCCTTTCAATAAAATTTCTTTACTAGTTTCAAGTTTGAACCCATCTTAAATTCAAGTTTTGAAGTTGGGTAACTTTTTAACACACACACAGGTTGACTGACTTTTTGTACTCCCTCTCCCTCCACCCCAAGCCTCCATCTTACCCCCTCCCTCCTCCTACTTCCTGCCCCCCTCCTCATCCCCTCAGATTTCACCTCACCACCTCCCTCGTCATTTTCTGCTGATTTTCCCTCTTTGTATTTCTTCGTTTTCATTATTTTGTTGTTCCAGTTTCTTTGTTTTGTTATGATGGCTTGATGTAAAAAAAAAGCAGTTTCTCTGCTTATTCAATGTTCCATCTGGAAATAAAATTTTTGACTTGACTTCACACACACACACACACACACACACACACACACACACACACACAAAATTAGACTTAATCACACCAAAGTCTATATGAAAAATGAGTTGTAAAATTTGCTGTTCATGTGTCTGCTGCGGTGTTTCAACCTTACTATTGCAGGTTAGTTTCAAAGTGAGGTGACTGAAGGTAAAAACTGAAGCAAATTCTACAAAGAAAGGTTATAGCTTCTCAAGACAATCCAGACAGACAGATTACAGGACAAAATATGATGCATTCCGATCTCTTGGGTCTTCAGGCAAAACTAACAACATTTAGGACAATGAAAACGAAAAATGAGCAACCACTTATCTCCTCATATTCGGTGCAAAATGGGTGTTGAATGAAAACTAGGTTGTTGGGAAGGAGACCATGGGAATCAAAACATGGATGAATGTTTGTACTCTCACATCATGACCACCACCAATGACTGTTGGTGAATTAAAGACTGCACATCTGCAGATGTTGCAAAAACAGAAGTTTCTCCCTTTCTGTCTGTGTGTGTTAAACATGGCTACTTTTCTTCCTGTTATTTCCTAAAGGTCTGGTGGCACTGGTTTTCTTTCCTGTTTTTTTTGGTTTTTTTTCCCTGTTTTAAGGCATGATTCACGATCCAACTGCTTCATTAGTCTGACATATGCCAATTTGCTTGCTACAGCTATCTATCCGTTCAGCGCTTTCTCTAAACTTCAGCTTAATTCAGTCTCCTCCATAGCCCGCTATGGACTAATGTGCATGTGCACAGTGTTTGAGTTACAACTACCTGTCTGCTGTCAGGTTTGCCGATCAATGAAAAAACCTTAAGGTGTTTCCATTTGTTTTCAAGGCAAATTTTTTCAGTAACTTGTGAACAACACTGTAACGCTTGGAACAGGCATAATTTTTTTTTGCTGTTTTATGTTGTTGTTTTTTTTTTTCTCCAGAACAAGTACAGCTATTCCAGGACAATGGGCATAGTAGCTCAGTAGCTCTTGGGATGCACAACTGTACGAAAATGACTTCACCGACATTAAATACAACAGGGACAAACCAGTAACCCAGCACTTCAACCTCCCCAGCCATTCTGCACACAATGCAAGAGTGAAGGGCTTGTGGCTCATGAAAACTAGTGTCTCTAGAGACAGGAAGGATATGGAGTCTCACCTGATTCAAAAACTGGCACCAGAAATCCAGCTGGTATCAATGAAAAAGCGTAGCAATTCTTTGTAAAAAAAAAATTATTTATTTATTTTATTTATTTTTTTTCGTGCCAGTTCAAGTGGACAATGACCTATTATTCCCTATCCCCTTTAATACTTACCTGTGCATGGTTGATCCACATCAATGGCCTCTTTGTGACCTTACAGCCTAGCGCCTACTGGGATGATCGTTTGAGAGCCTATATCTTTTTGCCAGGAGTTTCTGAGTAGGGTTAGCTCCCCAGTCTCCTGTCTTTTTTTGTGTTTTTTTTTCTATTTCATTTTACTATTATTAATTTTTTTTTTCAATCCTTCTCCATCCTACCCACTTTAGCCCCCTTCCCCCTTCTCTCCCCTGCCCCCCTCCCCTCCTCTTCTCTTTCTTTCCTTTTTTTTTTCTTCCCTCTCCCCCCTTTCTCCCCCTCTCTACCCCCCACCCCCCTTTCCCTCTCGCTCCCTTCCCTCCTCTGTTCTTGTTCCTTTTCAGTCGTCTCCCCATAGGGCTCCTTCTTGTGTGTTCCTTCTCTTTATTTTCCTCCTTACTTCCTGTCTCTCCCCTTTTGTTCTGGTCGCCCCCTTAGTAGGACCCTTCTACGGGACCTCCCGTGGCTTCTCTTCCTCCTTCACCCCTTAGCACTTATCTCAGGCATCTCTCTTTTAGGGCCCTCATACGGGTCCTCTCTTTACGTCTCTTCCTTCTTTCTCCTCCCCCCCCCCCCCCCCCCCCCCCCCCAAGCTACTGTTACATGGTAATGGTGTATGACTAGTAGATTGAAGTGACCGGCTCATCTTCAGCATGGATAAGAACAGAATGAATTTTCAGTTTATGTGTAAACGCATTTTAAACTAATAATTAATAACACACATGCATAAGCATACTATCAAACAAACACCCATCTACTTCAGTCTTATCTTCTTCAGACTACATCTTAAGCAAGTGCTTGAGCATCTCAGCTGAAGCTAATTGTTGCGAGAAAGCTATTTTTTTCAGTCTTCAAAAAATCAAGAGGTGAGCTGATGGGGATAGCATTGGTGTGTGAGTGAGTGTGTGTGTGTGTGTGTGTGTGTGTGTGTGTGTGTGTGTGTGTGTGCATGTGGACTGTTTGTTTTTCATAGCAATATGTGCATGATGCATCAACAAAGATCAAACAACACATGATTGTGAAACAACACAAGGCTGTCAAAAACAAAACAAAACAAAAAAAAAAACAGCCAATATGAAGCTCCACACACTTGTCAACTCCTCCTGTCAGTTTGCGCAGATAAGAATGAAAGGACAGGAACTTGATGGGCGGATCACAACTCTTCAGAAACTGTTCATCGTAAGGCTGAAACATGGCACATTAACATATCAGTTACTACCAGCATTTCATTGCAAACTTGAAGCAGGTGCAAATACATACCTGTTTACCACCAACACCTCTTAGTAATGCTCATGCATAACAAATATAAACTCCATTCTAACAACACACGATCTGTCTCTATTAACAAAACATGTCTGTACATGGTTCCTGCACTGTATGCAAGCCATCAGGACCAAGCAATGTTTTCTCTTTCATTGTACTTGTTACAGGCTTGCAGGAATTTTTTTTGTAACCTACAAGACTGTCCACAAAGAAATATGTCAGATGTCACTGCTTTGCCATTTTTTTAAAACACTTCTTGGGAAAGTTTTTTTTTTTGTTGTTTCAAATTCAGAAAAGCCATACCTGCATAGCTGTTCTTAAAATACTCTCTACAAAAAAGTCTGTGTAAGTGTCCTAGAAGAGAGTTTCCATTAGAATGTAAAGCATCTTAAAGCCATTTTCAATAGAATATGTAGGATTTAACAACGAAGGATAAAAAAAAAAACATCCAAATCTCAAGCTCAATAATTTAACCCTCCATTTTTTTGCTCATGTACAAAATGTTGTTTCAGTCATTTTGCAGAGCTTGGTCACATGTATATGTCTTGCCCTTTTGCAGAAAAAAGGGGTTGTTGTTTCCACTGAGGCTTTGAAAAGTGAAATCAAGTTTAACCAGGACATTTTCAACCTCTGTGCATGCATGCATGCAATGTGCACCAATGTGTACAAGTCTCACCTCCAGGGGGACACAGTGAAGGCACTTTCCTTTGGGCCCATGGCGGCAACTGCAAACACAAAGGACAAAAATCTACTCTATTCTTGGCTGAAGGAACAGTAATGCAGCATACATTTCCATGTGATAATCCATGTCCACTTCACCCACTAAAACATAACAGAACTAATCCCTCTAATTGTCTTTATCTAAAATCCTACACATGTGATGTCATCAACTGATACTTTTTTCATACTATCAACTATGGGTATGAAGAGGTAACGTGTCATACAATTTTTGTTTCTCTGTTAACAACTTTTCAAGAAAATAGCCGACAGTTTACTGCAATATGTGCTTTTCTACTTTGCATGCAGCCACTGTCCACCAACATTTCCCATACACACACACAGATACACACTGTCTCTCTCTTACACATGCACAATAACAATGGTCTGTATTAAAAAAAAAAAACTCACTTAATGAAAATAAGGAAAAATGTTTTCAGGAGATAGATTACTGACCTGAAAATCATTAGTTTTGCGATTTACTTGAACATGTTTTACAGTGGTAGACAATGCCTCTAGCTTCAAGTCAGCTATTGCACATTTCTTCAGCTGTGGTAGCTGCAGGCACATGTAAGGTAATGTGAATACACAAGGGCATGCTGCTTCCTTTCGTGTGAGAATTTTCCTTATTTGTTCCATAGTACCTTTTATTCATGAGTGAGGTGGCTAATGGACAGACAGCAAGGCTGGTTTGGGATTATGTACCTTTGGTTTCACTGCAGCAGAATAAGTCCCTTGTTATTATCATGATCATTTACTGTTCACTGCTCATGGTCTCAATTGAGACTTCTGTATCTAAAGACTATGGAGGACAAACACAGAAAGAAACTCACAACTGTTCGTTTCTGTCCCTGTAGATCTTGCCATCCTGCTTGCTGAGGAGGACATCCACCTCATCCTCCACCACCTCACTGGCAGAGCTGGGACCTGCAGAGACTGCGTGGAGGGGAAGCCAGCGTCTACAGCACTCGCTGTGAACGATGCTGCTGCCTCTCCACTGTCTGTGTCCATACTTGTTGCAGTCTGTGCTCTCTCGTCGTCAGTTTCATGAACAGCATGTCTCCATGTCTGCAGCATCACCATTATTATTATTGTTATCATCATCGTAGGGTCATCTTCCATCACCATGATCAATTTTGTCAAAATGTCACATTGCACATGATTGTCACTACCACTGTCAATGCTACTCCTTAAAGTCATCATCAATGTCATCTTAATTACAGTCATCATCTTCACCATCATCATACGTACACTCCGTTTTCCTTTTCAGAGCCTGCTAACAGCATTCGCTGTGTCTGTGATATCATCATGCTATCTTCTGCTAAATTTAACAGATCTTTTCCCTTCTGCACTATCATCTCTATAATATAAATAATCATCACTTTATGGTCATCATGATCATCATCAAAATTGGAACAATGCACACATCTCCTCTAATATGCAAGCATTTATCATCTTCTTCATTGTCACTGTCACTGCCATTACACTGCTGTCCCTGTAGTGTTACGGTTCTGACCAACACCATTACTTTTGACCAACACCATTACTCAGTACATGTATCTATCACCATTAGAGAGAAAAATTCAGCTTCTACACCAATTCAAAATCCTGCATACATGTGTGTGTGTGTGTGTGTGTGTGTGTGTGTGTGTGTGTGTGTGTGTGTGTGTGTGTGTGTGTGTGTGTGTGTGTGTGTGTGCGCGCATATGTATGCATGTGCATATGTGTCTATACATGTGTGCATGCACATGTGTGTGTGTGAGCATGTTAAAAAGGAAGGGGAAGTGGAGGAGAGACAGGCAAGTTTTTGTTCTTTTTAAGTCAAACACATGCATAACTCACATGCACAAAACACATCTGATTTATTTCAAACTCACAATCAGTGTGAAACAAGATTATGACCATCACCATTGTTGTTTTCATTACCACCAATGTTAAGTCGTGACAGCCACTTTGAGATAATGTAAACTATGGAATTTTCTAATATAAAGCGAATCAGTCTGGCCAACAATATTTTTGTATAAACATGAGAGAAGATTCCTTCACATTTAATGATATAACAATGTGATTAACAAATCCACTTAAAATAAGGGCATACCACCAAAACTTATTTGACCCACGCCTAAAGTAACTTCTACTGTTAAATGCACGCATACACACATGCACATGCACATGCACACATCATAATACTACACTCACATCATATACAGCCATTCACAGAAATGAACTTATAGATATGTATACAATGCTACATGTGACTTAAATCCTTTTCTCCCACGTAGGTTGATTTACAAACTTCGTTGCTCTCCTTCATCCTTGTATCTTCAAAACTGACATTTAAATGACATATATAAGCTGGTTTGCCTTGTGAATACTCTACACAAAAATCATTTACCTGACTTTGTAATCATCCAGTTTCTTGGCACGGCTGTTGCGTATGAAAGTAGAGAAGTCTCGACCTGTGTACACCATCCATCCTGTGTCTCCCAGGCCAAATTCTGTCTGAACCTGCAAGGAATGAATCAACACAAATGACATGTGTCTGTGATCAGCAGACATGTACAGGGACCTGATCAAGCATGATCCTCCAACTGTTTATAAATATATAACGCTATATCCACAGTAAATCTCTGCGCAATATCCACAAAAGCATTCATTGTTTACATGAAAAGCAGTTTTAGTCTTTCGTCCTCGGTTGTTTTGTCCTTAATTGCCTGTGAGTGTTTCAAAGAAGTATGAAAGGATAATCCACATTATGTATGTACTGCAAAACCATCATTCTTCTTCTCTATGCAAAACTATCAAATAATTTCAAAATAATTTTTTCCAAAAATCAATTCAAGATGATCTTTTCTTACACTTGTTATTATTCTTGTTGTCATATTATCACTCAAACAGTTAACGCTGTCGACCACCATAACATAACCACACTTCGACGCTTGCATTGCAAATTCATCAGAAAGTATCAGTCATTTACTACCTTATTCAGAAAGTTGGAGGTGCTTTCTGATGCCTTTGTTTCAATCCTTTTGGTTCCATGGTCTGGTGACTGTACTCGCACTATCTGCAATCACACAACAATTACCCCAGATATTCAATCTAACAACAGAAAGTGAAAATAGCCAAGGACACAAAAATGAGTGGGTCATCATCTAATTAGCTGAGCCAGTATCGTGATGTGTGTAATCCAGTCCGAACAACAAACAAGTTAATCAAAATATTTTGTGCCTGTTTAGGGTTGTATTGCGGAGAATACACGTGCGTGCATGCGTGTGTGTGTTCATTTGTGTGTATACAATTTTAGATACATGTGCGCGAGCATTGGGTGTATGTGTGCCTGCGTGAGTGCGTGCGTGCATGTGTGTGTGAGTGTATGTGTGTGCACATGCATGTGTGTGTGTGTGTGTGTGTGTGTGTGTGTGTGTGCGCATGTGCGCGCGCGTGTGTGTGCATACAAAGTCTAGATAAATGATATGCTTTAGAAAACAGGCTGAGTTCTCATGTAGTCCATGACAATCTAAAATATGACAAGGTCCCCAAGTTACATACATGAGGTGAGACACTTTGGTTAAAGCTCATGAGCTTCATATAAAAACTGCATTACTTGGGTGCCTCCGCTTGCTCAGATGTTTTCTTGCTCAGAGAAGTTTTCTATGCTGCTGTTATCAGAGAAGTTTGATATATATATATATATATATATGAAGGACAAGTATCCAGACTGAATAAACTCTTGCTGCTGGTGACTTCAGCTTCCCTTCATGAGACTGGAAAAACATGGCTATGAAACCTTGTCCTACCTGCACAAGGCCCCATAAGAATAGTCATCTACCTCCTGTACAACACAGGCCTCTAGAGGTCAGATGGCACAGGAGCGTGATTGCCACAGCAACACCCTGGATCTTGTACAGTTTACTAACTCACCCTTCATTCTCCCAAAAGTAACAGTCATCTGAGGCATTGCAGACCACAATGCTGTGTACTTTGAGTATAAGACAATACCTGACCTGCTACAGAATGCTAGTCATCCCATCCTCCTCTACAACTAGTGAGCCAACAAGAAGGCCATGAATGAAAGGATGGTTCCATAGCAAGACTTTCTTATTCCACATGACTTTTCAAAGAACTGTGCCAACACGTCAAAATCTCTCATAAGGAAAGCATGTCTCGGCACATCCTTCCCAGATCCCAAAACACAAAGACTGATACCCATGGGTCACCCTTGAAAAAAGAAAACTCATGAGGAAATTGGATAGAATCTACAGGCAAATGAAAAAGGCAGGTGACAAGGAGCTAAAGGCAGTAGTAGAAAAGCACAACAGGGAGATGCGGATGCCTTCATTTCCCAAGAGAAGGCTGCTGCAGTTGCGATAGCGGGTCACTAACACTTGAAGTATTGATGAGTTTATTCAGAACACATCTATTTGCTCTTTTCTGGATCTTTTTGATCAGTTGATACTGTGAATGAATGTCATGTATGGATCCCAAACAGTGCTAGCCTACTCAGTATTGGGATAAACTATGGTCTTCTACAGCAGTTCTTTGGTCTTCTGGGAGCACACTTTCAGATTCTTCTGTAAAGGCTCAAGGTTCAGTTAGCTTTGGCACAAATATTGTTGCTATGTTTCCCCCTTGGGAGGTCAGACTGGAAACTATTCCATAGATACTATGTCGAGGTCATGCACGACAAATTGTGGTTGTGAAGGACGTAACTAGTTTCTGCTGCACTTACCTACCAGTTTCCTCCTCTGAGGCTGCAGTACTTGGACACGCTTGTGTGGATGAAGTTTCATATTTCTCTCACTTTCCCAGTAAGCATTCCCCAATTGTCTTTGTTTTAGGTCTTTGAAGTTTCAAGTTTTTCAATGGAGAATGAACTGTACAGGGAGAATGACATGCTACGTCACAGAATGTGTAGTTTTGATACTGTTAAGCACTTTTAAGATTTTGGAAAGCATTATGTATATCCTATCATTATTATGTCACTATAACTGTGCATGTGTTTGTGTATATATATATATATATATGTGTGTGTGTGTGTGTGTGTGTGTGTGTGTGTGTGTGTGTGTGTGTGTGTGTAGGTGTACATGTGTGAGCTGCAAGTGTGCACATGGGTGTGTGTGTATGTGTGTGCATGCATGCATGCGAGTGAAATGTGTGTAAATGTGAATGTGTATGCATGTGAATGTGAACATGTGTGTATGTGTGTGTGCATGTGCGTGCACACGTGCACGTTTGAAAGAGACACGAAAGAAAAACGAATTCGATAAATGGTTTCTGTTTAGTGTTTCTCTCTAGTTACACAGACAAATATGTCTGCTCATGTGCCTACATACACTGTTCACACATAGCACCATGGGTGTTGTGGACCAAAATGTTATTTGATCAGCTGTTCGCTGCTGAAGAAAAATGGCCAGCCACATACATCACATGCATAATATCCCAAACGTGATTTTTGTTCATCTGGGACATATTACCAAGTAATAAGCATTAAGTACTACCTGTAATGTATGTGGCAAACATGCAGGTGCCTATGAAATTTCACACAGGAAAAACAGAATTGTAACACTAAGAAAAATCCTGTGTGCTGTTTGAATTTCTTCCATTCAGCAATTATTTCTGTTGCCTGCTACTTAAAGTAAGGGGTTTGCAAACAGTTTCCATTGCTACAGATCAGAACAATTATTTCAATAACTGTAATCTTATCTGAGGAGCACATCCTTTTTTTCTTTTTCATCTGACACTTCTGATACTTTCAGGCTTTGTGATGTTTTTTGTCTTTATTTAAGCTGATCTATCCAGTACCAGTTCACTTGCTGACAGTTCCTTTTGTGGGATGCCACTGTTGTGGGATGTACTCTATATTAATTTTTGCTTTGTTGATTTTTCAAAACTTAAAAGTCACTCAAATGAATGTGATTATGCCATGTCGTGGTGGGAATAACCATGATGTACGTTTCCTGTAGCACACTGATTTTAAACCGTTTCAGTGTTCGATTCATCAAGTTTGTCGGTCACGTTTTAATGAAATCTTCAATCAGTTCTCATTGCCACAATGCTTACAAAACTTCAATCAGTACTGCTGAATCACTGTCATTTGACTCTTTTCAATTTTAGTCTGTGATTCACCAGAGTGGTGACCAGCGTGTTGATTTGTGTGATTGTCACTTGTGCTGAACTTCAACTAAAAGACGGCTTTTTCATTTAAACAGTTTCCTTTCCAAGCAACAGCAGAAGATCGTTTTCAACAATAAACAAAAACGTCAAAGTAACATGACTTATGTTAGAACACGAAACACTTACGATCATCTTCGACACATTGTGGTCGGTATGTTATCCGGTTCTCTGTTAGTTGTAATTCAAGCTGTGATGAAGCACGATCGAGGCCTACTTTTGATTACGTTTGAAATCTCGGATAACAGAGAGAGTGTAACTAAACAAAAAAAATATTAACACGTTAAAGTAGATGCCTATTTGCCATGTTTAACCTATTTATTACAATATTTATTATTTTAATCTAAACTATGGTAATTATAAAAACTGTTGACATGGGCATAGAAGCGGTAAACAATATGGCGGCAACCGTGGATCTGGGGCAGCAACTGCAGATCGAGAATGGTAGGCCTCGTCATCCAGCGAAACATGTTTTGTACATGCATGTGGGGATTTTTTACATGAATCTGTGTTGATTTGTTTTCATGGAAATCTCTCTCTCTCTCTCTCTCTCTCTCTCTCTCTCTCTCTCTGGACTGGATGATTTCTGTGTTGAAGCTCCTAGGAGCTTGTTCACAGGTCCTTTTCCACTAGTACAACTGATTTGTCATGCGTCATGCGTCATGCGTGATACAAAACTTCGACAGTTGTGGCTAATAGTAATAGATAGGGTCAAACTTTGCAGGAAGCTCCTTCCAGTGTGCGTCGAGCCTGTTCTTGAAAGCATTGACTGATGGGGCTGTGACCACACTGTTTGGCAGGCTGTTCAGGTGGTGGTCGCACGCTGTACAAAGAAACAGCACCTGATGTTGAGCCTGCTGTGTGATCTTTCCAATTTCAGACTGCGTCCTCTCGAATCTCTGCCTTGGAAGTAGTTGAACTGGGGGCAGTTGGTCAGGTACAGGCCGTGCGTATACTTGTACGTGTCGATCATATCCCCCCTGAGACGGCGATGTTCGAGACTAGGCAGATTCAGAGCAGCAAGACGCTCTGGATATGGCTTTTCTTTCAAGGATGCAATGAGTTTGGTGGCACGCCTCTGAACATCCTCCAGCTTGCAACACAATGCCTTATGCCGGGGTTGCCATGCTGTGTGCCCATATTCGAGAATCGGGTGAACTAGAGACTTGTACAGCTGGATGAAGACAGCGGGGGTGAGAAACAAATGATCGTCAGGTGACTCCAAGGATTCGGTTTGCTTTTGCAGTTGCTTGGTTTATGTGGTTCTTGAAAGTCAGCCCTTTATTGATCAAGACACCAAGATCCTTCTCCACCTCATTTTCTGGTAGCTCCACCACAGTCTGTTCCCCCTGTGCATCCTGGCCTTTCATGTAGTATTTCCTGTCCGTCTTCAGGCTCCCCATTCTCTCAAGATGGAGCACTTCTCAGGATGGAACCGCATTTGCCAATTCGTCGACCACTCGTGAAGGCGATTCAGGTCGTCCTGCAGTGTCGCCATGGACATATCATTGTCGTTCCTTGCAAAGACCTTTGTGTCATCAGCAAATAACTTGACGTGGCTCTGGACATGCCAAGGCAGATCGTTTATGTACATGAGGAACAGTACTGG
>JADBJO010000044.1:122500-125000 GCA_016801955.1 Conus betulinus | reverse complement strand
TCCATATGTGGTTGTCAAATTCTGACACCCTTTGACTGACCCAGTTCTGCAAACAATATATTTCAGAACTCAATAAAAGTGAAGTTTCCATATATATGTATTGTACATAGCTTCTGATTTTTGTATGTTTGGATATTCTCACTTCTCCCCCCCCCCCACCCCCCCCCCCCCCCCCCCCCAAAAAAAATTCATAAAATAGAAAGAAAGAAAACAAAAGTATATTAATTGTGAACCTGAAACATTTTTCTCTGTCACCGTTACAGATGAGAACATTTTGCTGTCAACAGATTTCATTTGCTTCACAAACTTGCCAGGAAAATGCAGTTTGATTTAAAAGTGTTACGCTTTGACAGGATGAAACATGCATGCTTTAGCAGATTTATTATCAGATGGTGGCATACAGTACCCTGAGACTGCACAATAGTTGATCATACAATAGAGGTGGGAAGCAAGGAAATGACAAGATTAAAGTCAGGGAGTGTGCCTTAATTTGTTCACTTACAGAATCACTAATTGAAATGTTTATCACTTATTCATTTGTTCATGGTTGTAATTCTTCTTCGTTTGTGTTAAGATCGATTTTTTGCTATGTTGATCAGCTGACTCCATGAAAACTTGGAACACACAGTTTGATGCCCATTCTCTCTGTTCTTTTTTCTCTCTTTCAATCACAATTTTTTTTTTTTACATGCTTGATTTAAACAGAAAATGGCTGAGGTTAAAGAGATCCCAAACATGGGAAAGAACTCTCACTGTTCTTGTTGTGACACTGTTCCAGAACCATTCCCCGGCACATGGAACCCCTGCGACCATGGCTGACTCACACAGTGCCACAGGAGGTCATAGGTACTGACCTCTCCTCCTGCCTCGTCTTCTTGCCCCTCAATCAGACATTCGACAACTTGCCTGTTGTGCCACTCCAGTGAATAAATTTGATCATCTGGACAGATGCATTTTTGTTCATTTGCTTCACCCTGTGACTGTGTGATTGATAAGTATGCTCTTCAGTGATAGACTGTAGCACCCATGTGGTGGGATCATAGAGTAGGGGCAGAAAGGTCAGGTTGTCAGGCACGGGAATTTGTCATTCATTTGAGACAGCATAAATATTTGTACGAGGTGAACAAGTTACGTCATAGTTGAAATACAAGTCAGAGTTTCTCTCTCTCTTTCTCTTTTTCTCTTTCTCTCTCTGCCTCTGTGTCTGTCTCTCTCTCACTCTTTCACTCTCTCTCTCTCTCAGTCTCTCTCTCATTCTCTCTCCCTCTCTGTCGGTTTGTCTGTCTCTCTCTGTCAGTTTGTCTGTCTGTCTGTCTGTCTGTCTCTCTCTCTCTCTGCTCCTCAGAACTTAGAAAATTTTTTGCCTGTGTGAACATGTCAATGCCACCATTCAGGTTTCCACATTCCATCTTCGGGGATGATGTATAAACATGATACTTGTGTGCATGTGTTTTATTTTCATGTCGAACATCCCCATCAGCACACAATGACATACTCTTCTCCAAAAGATGAAAACTGATTTTAATGTGCATGCAAGATTTCTTATGCATACGTTCGCACACATAGACCCGGTCAAAATCCCATTCAAAGGACCAGGGAGGATTGGAGTCTGCACAGATATAAAGCCAGAAGGCAAACACTCTTCCAACCAGTCTTTTTCAAGTTTGAATGGAACCCTGGCCCTTCGAACAAGAGTCTGATGCCTTAACCACCAAGCCTAACCCAGTCTCCTTTCAATGCATTGTCCTGACAAAGTATCATCGCATGTTGGGCTTCTAATCACATCGATCTGTTTTCCTTTTCAGGGGCAGTCAAAGGGTTAAATGCCTCAACTGAGATGATGAGAGCTCTTTGAATATGAATTGTATTCTCCACTTTTGTAAAATGTATGCTAGAAATATGACCTTTTTATTATTATTCTCTTTGACTGCTATTTTATCTCCCTTTATGTTTTTTTATGCTAAATTTCTGCCTTAATGGTCCATTGGTCTTTGTTCTAGAAACACTTTTGCCATTTTACTCTGATAATAAGACTAGCTATCCTGTTGTAATCAGGCAACTAGACTGTGAGATTCAGAATACTCGAATGGACTTTAGGTGTCCATTCTGCAGTGCAACTGACCAGTGGGCTTCTTGTTCTTGTTTGTTGCTGTTGTTTTTGTGTAGTATGAACATGGATTCATACTGATTTGCTTAGCTTTTTTTTTCCTGATGAATGGGTGTGGAAAGGTAAGTGGAATGCTAACATACTCAGCATGGCTCTGTCTTGTCCACTTGAACAATGTCTACAGTTAAGATACTCCATACATTTTCTCCAATCAATTCTAATCTTTAAAAAAAAACACCTGATATTCTGATAAATATTTCAAAGACGCATTGGCTTAAGAAACAGGGAGGAGGGGCAACTGGGGAGACAGGAGCATCACACCTCCCCCCCCCACCCCCACCCGCCAAGTGGAAAAACCAGTGATGGGTGAATAGAAAAGGGGGAGAGGGGGAG
>JADBJO010000044.1:102500-112500 GCA_016801955.1 Conus betulinus | reverse complement strand
TGTGAGATGGAAACTGGTTAGACACATTCTTAATATATATAATCTGATGATGTGCAATTTGAAAAAAATGTGGTCCTTTTGCATTGATTTGTTTCTCATTTTCAGGTGTGTGGATGATTTATAGCACACCTTTGCAGTACAAACATGTTTTACTGTGGAACAGTTTTTTTCTTAAACAGTTTTTTCATAATATGAAGGGGTGATAAATGTTATATGCCATGAATAACATTGTGTGTGTATGTGTAGTAGTAGTAGTAGTACTTTAATTTAACGTCTTTTCACAAACTATGTGATATTAGACGAAAAAGGAGAGATAGACAGACAAATAGAGGGAGATAATAGAGTTTGTTCATGTTGCATACAAGTGTGTGTGTGTGGGGGGGGGGGGGGGGGGGGGGGGGGGGGGGGGGGGGGGGGGGCTGGAAGTGAGCGGAGGGGGTGTACATAACATCAGGAAACAATCAGACAAACGAATAAACAAACAAACCTACACTCACTAACAATATCAGATTAAAGCAAATACCTGACTGGACTACAAATCAAGCAGAAAGTAACTTTCAAAGCAAAATCAATATCAGAAAAAATATCTGTCACAGACATGCCTGATAAATGTGGCAGAAATGCCTTGAGAGGCACACACATTCGAACAAAACATGATCTCTTGTCAGTTTTGTTTCCCCGCATATGCATTTTGTTGCAGAGCTATATTTAGTTCTAAAAGCATCCAGTTTCAATCGATGAAATACTGAAAAAAAGTTTCTGTATTGATGCATATCATAAATGTGCAGATTTTGGATGCTTTTGAAATGATCAATACTAAAAAGAGGGTTATTTTGTGTCTGAACATGAGTAACAGCTTTGTTCTGCCCATTTTTGAAATATTCCCAAGCTGTTTGTTTTAAAATTTGTTGACTCTCTTTCAAAGTGAACGGTATGGAAATAGTTTGTACCCTCGTTCCATTTTCAGCACCTTTTTTCGCACATCTGTCAGCAAGTTCATTGCCCGAATTCCACAGAGTGAAGGAACCCAGAAGAAAGTTATATCTGTTCCTTTACATATCAAGACGTGGATTAAATGTTGAATTTCCTTCAAAATAAAGTTATCTGAATTTGAAAAAAAAAAACTTGATCGATTGTAACACTGACAGTGAATCTACACAAAACAACACTTGAAAAATTGACTGCGGTAAATCAATAGAAATGTCAACGCCATAAGTATCGCTATCATTTCAGCTACGAATATGGAGTGATATTTTCCAATGAAATATGCTTTTTGTACTTTCAGCGAGCGATGGAATAACAAATGCTGACCCGGCCTCTTTGTTACTCATCAACGATCCATCTGTGTACACCTTAAGATGGTTAGAATATCTATCTTGCATTTGCATCTTCGTTAAATAAGACAAGATGTAAGGCTGATCTGCTTTCTTTGTATCAGTGTAATCAAGATCAAACTTCGCCCTCTTTCTTTCCCAAGTTGGAATGGGATCTATAAGAGACGTTTTTGACAAAGACGTAACATCTATATTACTTTTCTTAAACAAATCAGCAGTGTATGAAACTGATAGTGCACAGAGAGGCAATATTTTTTGCTCTTTTTGGATAATCACTCTCTGGGTTTATAGATATTTCCGTTAGATAGCAAAACCTTCAAATTATGCCTAGGAGTTCCGGTATATGCCTCCACTTTGGGGACATACAGAGAAATAGACGTTTTACCTTTAAATGAATATAGGAATCTATCACTGGCAAAATATTTAATGAAATGTTCAACCATGGAAGGTGTGTGTGTGTGTGTGTGTGTGTGTGTATGTTCCTGATAAGCTTCTCTGCTGCTGTTTTGTTTCGGAATGTTCTATAGCATCAAAAGTGAAAGATTCTGTGAGGTGTATTTATACGTTGGTGTGTGTGGGTGGGATGCCATGCATGAAGGCGTGTACTTTGGGATTGTTCTGTGAGGTGTATTTATGTAAGTACATAGTGTGTATGTATGTGTGTGTGTGTGTGTGTATGTGTGTGTGTGTGTGTGTGTGTGTGTGTGTGTGTGTGTGCGTGTGTGTCTAAAATTCCTTGTGTGGTAATTTTTGGTTTCAGTGACGGTGCAGTTTTTGTTTGGTTTGCTGTGTTATTTGAATTGTATTGTCCTAGTAGTGATATCGGAGAGAAAATGTGTGATAGAAAGAAAGAAAGAAAGACATTGTTTGAGAACTAATCTGTTTTGCATTGAATATGGGCCTCATAACTGCTGCTGTGTTCTGTTTGTGATGATTATCACTTTCCTGCAGTCAGATCATTAGAACATTTTAGTTGTAGAGCTGGCATGAGTCCTGCTCCCACCTGGGATCTGATCACCTGAACATGCTTTGTATGTGTATGCATGCAGAAGATCAGACTTGCAAATAAAGTGTGTGAATTCATGCCAGGATTCAGTGGTTTGTGGAAACACCTAGGATACTTGTAGAAGAGAGAGTAGCTTTACCAGGCGTTCCCCTGTGCCCGCTGAAATGCCTTGATGCCCATGCATATAGCAACAACATTGGTGTTCTGGTGCAGCACCCCTATGACCCACTGATCCTGTACCATGTGATGAAGTCATGAATCGAGGCAATGTCCATGGCGATGGCACTAAGGCCGTCATCGGCGCACTGTTCATACAATATGGGATGGGAGCATGATATTTTTGCAGAAAGTTGTTTTTGAAATATCCCTGTCAGACTCTCAATCACGCAACGTTAACATGCAACCAGTCAGACAAAACGAAAGAGAATTTCCTCCTAATCCAGTAATCTTCAACACCTTTTTTTGTTTTGTTTTGTTCTCTCTTTTCAATATTTTTCACCTCATCTCACCTGCTGGTTTGTTGAGTCTAGCATAGGCTAGACATGGCTTTCACTTTGTTTACTTTTGACCCTCTTGTGTCATGAAAATAAATAAATAAATAAAAAGCTGTGAGGCATGCGGCCTCACCAGTGCCTCTCTGTACGATGCCGTCGACCAATTGTCCTGTGACTCAACTGCCCGTCCTTCAGGCGATGCACCAGTCATGTGTCCTTCGCTCACATCTGAGCATCTGTCTTGCATGGTTTCCATGACACAAGACGATTTTTTCCCCAAAGTTTGCACAAACGATCCATGTTTTTCTGTCGACAAAGGCCTACTCTTTTCACAAGTAGACACACATGAAAACACCAAGAATTTGAGCACAGTTCCTGGCAAAATCACACACACACACACACACACACACACACACACACACACACACACACACACACACTCACACACACACATACACACTTTATATCTCAACAACAGCTGAATCATTTGTATGGATGAACAGTTGGGAGGAGGATGAATCTTCCAGACCTCAACGGTTAAAACCGGCAGCAGGAATCGATTAGTTGATGACCAAACACACAAATGAACTTTATGGGTGTGTTTCAAAGCCAGGTGACTGTTGGCTGAAATTTAAATAAACTTAAACAAGAAATTACAGTACCGCCGAACGAAGGAGACGCAAGACAAAACACGACGCATTTCAACCTCTTTGGCTTTCTTCAGGCATCACAAACAACACTGAAGACAATGAAAACGAACAATGAACAATCAATTATCTCCTCAAATTGGGGGCAAAATCAATGTGGGTTTCTCACAAGATCTCCGTCATGTAACCGCAATTCCTCATCTTTAGAACCACCTCATCCATCCATCCCCTCCCCTCCATCTCCCCTCGTTGCCAGCTTGTACCTCCCTCCTCCTCCCCACACACGCATCCCCTACCTTGCTAGCCCCCCCCCCCCCCCCCCCCCTTCTTGCGCATCCGTGAAGCACCTTGCCGACACATCCTGGTTCAGCGATGGTCGGTAGGAGAGGTGAAAATCAGGGGAAATGACTCCCATATTCGACAGAGACAGGTTCTTAAATATTACACCTAAGAACATCCCTGTGCACACAAACGCCCCACCTGTGACACTCGCCTCTCCCTCAAAGCCCATCTGTTATCAGCTTTGGGCTTCGCCTTCTCCTGTCCCCTCGGCCTTACCCTATCACACACACACACACACACACACACACACACACACACACACACAGATACGCGCGCGCGCACACACACGCGCGCGCGCGCAACACGCACACATACACACACGCACACACATACACACGCGTGCGTACGGGGTAGAGGGGGGCTCTGTGGGGGTGGGGTGGGCCTTCACCTGACTGCAACACAATTTTAAGTCAGCAGCAGGTTGTCTATGAATACCACCCCAGAGGGATGTTGGGAGGTGGAGGGGTCCGGGCACATGGACCCCCCTCTCCCATCTTCCACCTAGTTGTCGATCCTGATCAATAACGAACACAAGACACGAACAAACTGAATTGCCTGACATGTGTGACATGAGCAAACAGATTCAAAGGCCTCTTTGGGGAAAAAAAAAAATCTTCGATGGCCTGGCCTTTTGCATCGCCATAATATTCAGATGACTCCAATGTCATAATGATCATCCTTCCTATGACAGAATATGAAACATTAACAAGTATATTCATGTAGAAATGTGCGTCCACGCTATCACAGAGCTCCAAACACTCACAAGGTCAGCCTTCATACTCACACTGCCTGACCACATTCAGCTCCAGAGATTCTACCTCGGCCATTTTTCCTTTCTACATCTACACGTGGTGGTACAAATTCACTCAAGTCAGTATGTCCACCTCATGCTAAGCACACACACACACACACACACACACACACACACACACACACACACATGCACAAGCACTTCTGCACACACGCGCGCGCGCGCACACACACACGCACACACTTCTGCACACGCGTGCGTGCGCGCGCGCGCGCGCACACACACGCACTTCTGCACACATACACACGCGCACACGCACACACACACACACACACACACACACACACACTCACACACACGTGTAAACACATACACACACAAGTGCGCACACTCAAGTGCGCGCGCGCACGCACGCACACACACACACACACACACACACACACACACACATGCATACTCACGCACGTCATGCACACACACATGCACTCCCACACACAAATGGGCCCGTGCCCACACAAGGTAAACATAGGTACATTCACTACACGTACATACAATTACAAAAATGGCACAACCAGTGTTAGGTAGGTACTCAAGGTCTGACATGCATAGGTCAGCAGACATCTGTTAAGTCGCAGCCACGAGACCCTCTTCTTAAATTCTCTCATCTTAGTTATTAATTCATTTATCCATCAGCTTTAAATCATGCGCGGTGTTGTCTCAAAACTTAGCGGATGGGCTGTAGCGTTTATGGACTAGTCCGCACGCAGTGACACCTTGACGAAACTGAAACTGAAACATGCTAAGCATGTGGGTGTCTCAATCGCCGAAAGTCGTGAATAAGAATAAGCAACAAAAACAAGAGCAACAACAGCAAGAACAAGAACAGCAACAACAATAAAAACAACAACAACAAAACGCTTAACTGAGAGAATATTGGATATTACCACCCCACAGTTAGCGAACGAAATGAAAGGCCAGCTGCCACTGCATACCTAGAACAACACAGTGGACGAAAGAGGATAAGTTACAAATCACCAGTGGGAAAAGCACACAGACAACACATCTGACAACACATCTGAAAAGTTTTATTTGAACAGTGAAAGCCTTTAATTAACCTTGCTTGTATCAAAGACGAAGCTTTACAAAGAATTGCTGGTTATTCCGCAAGACAATATGGATAAACAGAGTACAAGACAACACACGACGCGTTTCGACCTCTTAGGTATTCTTCAGGCAAAACAAACAACATTCAGGACAATGAAAACGAAGAACGAGTAATCATTTATCTTCTCATATTCGGCGCAAGATGGGCAATGAATGGACGAAGTGTTTTCATGTCAACAGTCAAACGTGTTAACTTTGTATTAAAGACGAAACGTTTCATGTCAACAGTGAAAGGCTTTAACCTTGTTCGTGTCGAAAACAAAGTTTTTTTCATGTCAACACTGGCAGGTGTTAACCTAGTTTGTATTCAGGAGGAAGTGTTTTCATGTCAACAGTGAAAGGTGTTAACCTTGTTTGTATTACAGACGAAGTGTTTTCATGTCAACAGTGAAAGGTGGTAACCTCGTTTGTATTACAGACGAACTGTTTTCATGTCAAAAGTGAAAGGTGTTAACCTTGTTTTTATTCGGGGACGAAATGTTTTCATGTCAACGGTGAAAGGTGTTAACCTTGTTTGTATTACAGACGAAGTGTTATCATGTCAACAGTGAAAGATTATTACCTTGTTTGTATTACAGACGAAACTTTTGTTTTAGTTTTTGTTTGTTTTGTCTGTCTGTTTGTTTGTTTACACTGAAAAAAAACACTGTCCATTATATTTATCTAAATTGATTAACTGACGTTGGGTATGCGTCATGCTTCTTGTTTGTTTGTTTTTGGTTTTCTTCATTTTTCCCCCGATTCTATAAACTCTATCGTAATTGAAGTTTGGCCTGCGAAACCTAATTTGCACATAACTGCCTTGGCAAAATTCAGCTTTTTAATACTAAGCCTAAACAGAAGTCAGCGAGTAGGTATCATCAACTCAATGAAATTGTTGCGTTTCTTTTCTTGAATAGGATAGATCGTGTGCCGTAATAGCATTGGTCAGACAACTGTAGTCCCTTTCTGGGGCTTCCTGCTTCATCCTAGACCTATCTAAGACACATAGTTGTTCTCCGTCTGTCTGTCTATCTGTCTGTCTAGCTGCTGTCTGTCTGTCTCTGTCTGTCTGTCTGTCTACCCCCACCCCCCCCCCCTCTCCCCCTCCTCTCTCTCTCTCTCTCTCTCTCTCTCTCTCTCTCTCTCTCTCTCTCTCTCACGCACATGCATGTCCATTCAGTAAAGGTTTTCATTTTATTTAATGTCCATTACCATCTTTCTGATATCACTGACATCGTGATAAATGAAATATAGTTGTTCTGGATCCAATTCAGAGAGAGCACAGGTGTTGCTGGCCTAGCAAAAAGCGTGTTGACCACTTGCAGGAAATGGAGGAGGAGGGGGAGGAGAGGAAGGGACGGGGAAAGGGGAGAGAGCGTCATGTAGGATAAACAGGGAAAATGACAACAGCGGATGCATGGGGCGTAACTGATGACATCCCATTGGTGGGTCGACCTGTCATGGCCTGGAGAGGAAAATCGTCGCCTTGTGATTTATGACAAAAGAATGTCTTCCTCATCTTTTATTCATCATTACTATTTTTTATTATTTATTTGTTACTTTTTTTTTTTTTTTTTTTTTTTTTTTGCTGTCTCAACCTCTGCGCCACCTTCAGAGGCAGTGCACCCACGCCGCTCATTCCGACACCCCGTCCACAGCCACAGCCCGGTCGGCCCCGCCACAGCCCCGGCACCGGCAATCCACAGGGAGCAGTCCATGTTAAGCCGTCAAGAGGCAACCCACCGGAGGATACGCTGCACTGCTGCCGAGTCACTTCAGTGGTGTTCAGTGGCGCCTGTTCTGATCCAACATACGCAGGGGACACCACCTACTAAGCCCCCTACTGACGACAATAATTGCTTAGTCGCGGAGCCGGCGTGAGTGAGCTCTCCCTCCGGAGGGCGCCACCACGTCCGTCCAACGACAGCCCCCATGGACTCGCCGATGCCGGTGACCCGGACGGAACCAGACCAAGGCCACAGACGCGGAGAGGACATCGAAATTGAGGTCACCATGAGAGCAGGGCATAAAGGGCCACAGAATTTGAGACTTTTTTTTATGCTGATCGATGAGAATGAGGATGATTAAGATGATGCTACGGATTTCCCATTTCGGTCTGAGACTACATGACAGGGCTGTACTCTACGCTTCCTTTCATAATATATCCCGGCGTCAACCAGGCCCGAGAGATACAGACACCTGCAGTGTTGGTCAGGAAATTTGAGCAACACTCTCAGAAACGCATCCATTAAGTGGATGAAACTCGACTGTGTGGTCCCAGTCTTCCCAACTGAGCCCGCAGCAAACTCAACTCTGGGTAGGAGCCGGTCGGCGCAGAAAAACCCACATGATTTCTGATGGGATTCGAACCCACGACCTCCCAGCCGGGAGTCCGCGACGCTAACCACTTCGCCACGGCGGCTGGTCTGTTACTATTATTATTGTTATCATCATCATTGTTGTTGTTGTTGTCGTTGTTTTCATTATCATTGTATGCTTTGACAGCACCCAGGAACACCTGTGTGAAAACACGAATGAACTAACAAGAAAATGGATTAAAAACAGCAAAGAAACAAATGAAAACGAAAACCAAATAAATGAATGGATAAATAAATTAACGTGCAAGAGAATAAAATGGTTGAGGGTAGATTTTATCCAATGGAAAAAAGTTTCACAGGATTTCACGTATTAAGCGCATCCCGTAATGATTTAGCACTTGTTCAGTACCTTCCAATCGAAATTAAAGAAGACCGCACGTATTTATTCAGTTCCAACCGAAATTAAAGAAGACAGCACGTATTCAGTAACTTCTGATCGAAATGAAAGAGACAGCTCGTATTCAGTAACTTCCAACAGAAATTAAAGAAGACAGCACGTATTCAGAAACTTCAAACCAAAATCAAATCAAACAGCACTTATTATAAACTTCCAACCAAAATTAAAGAAGATAGCGCGTATTCATTAACCTCCAACCGAAATTAAAGAAGACAGCACGTAGTCAGTGACTTCTCATCTACATTAAAGAAGACAGCACGTATTCATTCGGTTCCAACCGAACCAAAGAAGACAGCACGTATTCATTCAGTTCCAACCGAAATTAAAGAAGACAGCACGTATTTATTCAGTTCCAACCGAAATCAAAGAAGACAGCACGTATTTATTCAGTTCCAACCGAAATTAAAGAAGACAGCACGTATTTATTCAGTTCCGACCGAAATTAAAGAAGACAGCACGAATCCATTCATTCAGTTCCAACCGAAATTAAAGAAGACAGCACGTATTTATTCAGTTCCGACCGAAATCAAAGAAGACAGCGCGTATTCAATAATTTCCGACCGAAATTAAAGAAGACGGCATGTATTCAGTAATTTCCAACCAAAATTGATGGAGACAGCACGTGTTTAGTAACTTCTGACCGAAATAAAAAAAAAGAAGACAGCACGTATTCACTAACTTTCAACCAAAATTAAAGAAGACAGTACGTATCCAGTAAACTTCTAACCGAAATTAAAGAAGCTCATAATTATTCAGAAACTTCCAGCTGAAGTTAAAGAAGACAGCGCTTATCCAGTAACTTCCAACCGAAATAAAAGAAGACAGCGCGTATTCAGTAACTTCCAACCGAAATTAAAGAAGACAGCGCGTATTCGGTAACTTCCAACCGAGATTAAAGAAGACAGCGCGTATTCGGTAACTTCCAACCGAAATTAAAGAAGACAGCGCGTATTCGGTAACTTCCAACCGAAATTAAAGAAGACAACGTGTATTCAGTAACTTCCAACCGAAATTAAAGAGAAGACAGCGCGTATTCGGTAACTTCCAACCGAAATTAAACAAGAAGCACGTATTCAGTTCAGGAACTTCCCGCCGAATTACAGAAGACAGCACGTATTGAGGAATTTGCGACCGAAATTAAAAAAGACAACACGTATTCAGTAACTTCCAACCGAAATTGAAGAAGACAGCATGTATTCAGTAACTTCCAGCTGAAATTAAGGAAGACAGCATTATTCAACCGAAATTAAAGAAGACAGCACGTATTCAGTAACTTCCAGACAAAGTTGAGCCTAGTTCAAGCTAAACATTTGGTAAAAAACAGTATGACTAGGCCTCTGGTCCTTATCCACACACACACACACACACACACACACACACACACACACACACACACACACACAGGCGGTTAGTGTGTGTGTGTGTGTCCGGCTTTACCTATTCCTTTAATCTATTTGATATTTTTTTAAATGAAGATGACATAACCAATGCTGAATAGGGATTTT
>JADBJO010000044.1:82500-90000 GCA_016801955.1 Conus betulinus | reverse complement strand
GGTCATTTCTTGCCAAATATAACAAAGTAAGACAAGATGAGTAGGCCTACATGATTTATGTTGAACTAGACAAGCAAACCAACATTAAAACAGCAATGAATGCCATTAAATTTGATACAACGGTAGCAGATCTTTACTAAAATTAAAAGAATGTTTTGCACAGTTTACGTAGTTGCCAAAATGAAAGAAACTTTGCACTAAGCGTGGTGAGATCCGAAACGGATGCATCGAATTTTTTTGTTTTTTTTTTTTTTTTTTTTCTTTGTACACAGGCTGATACTCCTGCGGACACTCCCTGTAGAGACAGGTAAGGATTAATTCCCATCAACACAAGAAAGGGAGTGAGTTTTGTGTGTATGGCCGCTTTTCATCCCGCCATTAAGGCAGCTGTACTCCATCTTCAGGGAAGGTGCATGCTATGTGTAACGTGTCATCCATACCAACGGCCAAACTGGCCTTCTCTTCCGAAAGTTGGTGATGGGATTTCATGTGTGTGCAAGATTTTATGCGTGCGTTCACACACGGAACCTCGGTTGATAGTCTCATTCGAAGGATTGTTTGGGAAATGGAGTCAGAACCAATGTTAAATCCGAGGGAAAAATCACCCTATTCCGAAACGGCCCGGCGGAGATTCGAACCCGCAACCCCAGATTATTATGCATCGAATAAGATAAGACGACATGGATGTAACGGTTCAAATCAGACAAGTAGGGGCCTACTCCATAACATTTTGTTGATGACGTGCATTAAAATACGTGACGTAAGATTTTGATACAGATACGAATGCAAAAGGGACATCACGAGTGTAGATCGCCGCAAGGGGTAGGATAGGTGAGGAAATGTTTGAAGAAGGGTGCGGTGAGGGTGCGGTGGGGGGGGGGGGGAGGAGGAGAGGAGAGAGAGAGAGAGAGTGGGGGGAATGAGTGGTATGTGTGTAATGGGGTTTGGGGTAGAAGAGGGGAGGTGGGGGGGGGGGGGGGGGGGTGAGGAGGGGTGAAGACAGCGGCAAGGAAAGGAGAGAGGGGATATCCTGTTGCAATGGCATAATTGACCAGGAAAATCACCAACACCGTGATGAGACAGTCATCTTGGAGGAAAACGGCAGGAGGGTAAGGCAAATATCGGGAGAACAATGAGTAGTGATGGTGGGGGGGGGGGGGGGGGGATCAAGGTTGAGGTGGGGGGGTGACGTAATGGTAGAATACTAGAGCACCGCGGAAGTAACCCTTCCACCTCTGGAAATTCCCAACACCCACAGTGTCAAGGGAATCATAGACCTCACCTCTGTCCCTTCTGGGCTGTCCATAGCAAGGAGGACTGACCAGTGTATGTTTCCGCGCGTCCTCTGCCTCTGCCCAGCTGGTGTGATGACCATCACGGGTTTCCGCCTGTGCTGGGCCAGAATGAATCATGTGGATCCATAGAGGGTAGCCCTGGTGAGGAAGGACCTTGCTTCGTGTCGGGAATGGAACCACAGTTCGCCTGCTAGAAGATTGTTACACCGAAGACACCGTCCGAAACCGCTTCTTCACGACGAAGAGCAACTACAGTCCTAACCTCATCAGCCATTGACCTCAGATGACCAACAAGAAACACTGATGACCTCTAACCTCTACACTGTTACCCCCACACACAACCTCCACCCTCAAGTTTCTGTGCAGACTTTTTTCTGGGACAATGTGATTTTAAGGAATTCAGGACATAAGGATGTTAATGTATCCTCCTCCTGTATATCTGTAAACCATCATCGAAATGAATGAGTCTGTTATTACTGCAGAGGAAGGCTCACTGACACACATACTGTGCAAGTGGGAGTGATCTGTATTAGGTCGCTTGCATACCGCTACGGTTGCCGAATAAACTTTTAGCCTAAGCCTCTCTGGAGAAAACATGTTCTTATTTTCACCAGCTTGATGTTGGTAACTGTACGAGAACAGGTGGCCAGTTGTCATTGAAGGGGGACGTCATCAGGATGTTCATGGGTCGAGTTTTGAACGTGGGTCAGTTTGTGGCACTTTTGATCATCATTTACGCGTTGCAAAAGTATGAATGATAAACAGAAGATAAGAGACTGATCGAGAACACACACACACACACACACACACACACACACACACAGGTGCGCCAGTACGCACGCACACACACACACACACACACACACACACACACACACACACACACACATACACACACAGAGTCCATTTCGGAGACAGTTGAGTTAGATTACGCAAACAAGATCTACATGCCTCTGTCCTTGCCCGTACGTCTCAGCCATCCCTCCCCCTGCAGTCATCGTCTTTGTTCTCTTTGTTCAATACCTGTGAGTAACATAGGCAATTTTTTTTTCTTCAACACCGTAAGGCTGGCGTCAGACCCCTACTTCAGTTTGATAAATGAATTCACGCTTTCTGCCGCGCGCGGATAATGCGTTCTCTTTCCTTTTATACCAGTGGGACAGATGAGGACATAACGTACAGACTCCTTTTGGGCACTGTAATGGCAGTCGATGCGTGGGAAGATTGTTTCTTCAAAAAATATCTGTTATTGCACGATATGGAGCATCGTTGTTGCTGTTGCTGTCGCTGTTGTTGAAAGTAGAATTAGAAACTAATTAACGTTCAATTGATCGGAGAGACTCATTAGCATCCTACTGACCGGAGACACTTTAGAACATGTTGTTCAAGAGGGAAGCCAGTGCGCAGTCAGATTAGATTGGTGGGAGTCCCCATTTTGAGGTCCAGCCATTGCCACGCGTTTCGTGATGAATTGTCCATGATAAAAAGCGGGTGAACTCACCTCTGACACATTATCAGGTGTGCCATACCTTCACCGTTCTGCCGCAAGCAATACAGGGATGCATCTTCTGTGACCTTTGTGAACTGATCAAACGCGTCCGTTGTGATGGACAATTGCACCAACCCTCCCCCCCCCCCCCCCCCCCCCCCCCCCCCCCCCCCCCCCCCCCCGCCCCCCCCCCCCCCCCCCGCACGCACACGTACGCACGCACGCACGCATGCACGCACAAACGCCACGCATGCACTTCAGTTTCAGTTTCAAACACACACACACACACACACACACACACACACACACACATTTCAGTTTCAGTTTCACCAAGGAGGAATCAGTGCGTGCGGACTAATCCATATAGGATATATAACACCTGTAAAGTTTCAAGACGACATTGTGCACGATTTGAAGCTGATGGATTAAATGAACTTATAAATGAGTTGAGAGAGTGTGAGAAGAGAGGGTCTCATGGCTACGAGCTGGCAGATGTCTGACTTGCGCAATCAGCCAATCGCACTGGTCAACCTTGGGTACCTATCTAACAATGTCTGTGTCATTATCGTCGCAATCAGCCAGTCGCACTGGTCAAACCTTAGGTACCTATCTAACAATGTCTGTGTCATTATCGTCGCAATCAGCCAGTCGCACTGGTCAAACCTTGGGTACCTGACTGTCTAACAATGTCTGTGTCATTATCGTCGTTGTGCGTACATGTGTGTGCATGGGAGCACGTGTGTGTTTTGTAGGTGTGTGCATGGGAAAGTGAGTACAGGCCTACGTGTGTATGCTAGTAAGCTTGTGTGTGTGTGTGTGTGTGTGTGTGTGTGTGTGTGTGTGTGTATGGGCTGTATTAGCATCTTCCTGCATGCACATATGCGTGCATGTCTGTGTGCGTATGTGTGTGTATGTATGTTTATATGGGCGTATACGCATGAGAGAGAGAGAGAGAGAGAGAGAGAGAGAGAGAGAGAGTGCGCGCGCGAGCGTCTGTGTGTGTGTGTGTGTGTGTGTGTGTGTGTGTGTGTGTGTGCATGCGCGCACACGTGCGTGTGTGTTTATGTGTGAGTGTGTGCGTGCGTGCATGTGCGTGTGTGCGCGTGTGTACTCGTGTGTGTGTGTGTGTGTGTGTGTGTGTGTGTGTGTGTGTGTGTGTGTGTGTGTGTGCGCGCGTGCGCGCGTATGCACGCGCTGTGCATGTGCAAATGCTTGCGTGTGACGCACACGCATGTGTGCAAATGTGTGTGTGTGTGTGTGTGTGTGTGTATGCGCGCGCGCGCGTGCAAACAGTGTGTGTGTGTGTGTGTGTGTGTGTGTGTGTGTGTAAAATAAAAACATTGGATACATAAAATTTCAATAAAACAAAATTAACAGTCATGGGAATGACGGCCTGTCTATCTGCTCATCCATCTGTCTGCCTATGTATCTGTCTAACTATCAATCCATCTGTCTATCTCTCTCTGTCTGTCTGTCTGCCTATCTATCCATCCGTCTGTCTACCTGTCAGTTTGTCTGTCTGTCTATCTATCTCTCTCTATTTGTCAGTCTGTCTGTCCATCTATCTATCTATCTATCTATCTATCTATCTATCTATCTATCTATCTACCTGTCTGTCTCTCTGTCTCTATCTATCTATCTATCTATCTGTCTGTCTGTCTATCTGTTTTTAATCTTCTGTCAAGGACAGACCAGAACAAAGCAGGGGGGCCCCAGGGAATTCCCCTCTCTTTCCCCTCCTTTTTGTTTGTCTTCTAACTAGGACAGCCCACCGAGCTCGATCTCAGCGGGACATTGTATAGCTGGGACATCGTATGGTCACCTTAGCGCATGAAAAGTAAAGAGATGAAATTAAGAAGGCCGCGTGCGTGCATAGAGACATTTATGCGCACGTTGGAGCTCACGCGCACACGTACATCTGTATGCCAGCACATACACAAGGCACGCATGCATGCGCGTGCGCGCACTCACACACACACACACACACACACACGTGCGCGCGCGCGCGCGCGCGCGCGTACACACACACACACACACACACACACACACACACACACACACACACACACACACACACACACACACACACACACACACACACACACACACACACACACACACTTTTTCAGAGAGAGAGATAGAACACGTGTCAAGGGATCTAAGGCTTTCACGGAAGGCCTTAAGCCCTTTAAACGGCAACGGCTTAGAGATAAGAGGAAAGTTAGGCGATCAATACTAGGTTCCTCAGCTTACGCAGACCACCAGGCTGCCTGAACAAGATCGAAGCCATCGGGCGATCGTGGACAGGTGTCAGTAATCAGCGAAGGCCGATGGCATTCCTAGGTTCAAAACCTTTATCGTCGGTTTCAAAGTGAGGTAACTGCAGTCAAAAATGGAAACAAATTAAGATGAGAAATTATGATGATTCCGCCGGACAAAAGCGACGAGCAAATTACCAGAGACCAAACTTGCAATTTGTTTAGCCCTTTATCCGGCGAAATAATGATAATTTCTCTCCTTAATAGTCACGTAGGGACAAACCGTCTACTCAGCTGTCGGAGCGTCAAGCGTGGTCGTCGGAGCTAAGTCAGTTTAACGTTGTGCAGTAAATTTGAACAGACCCGAATCCATGGACAATTCACTCGATAACTAGGAGTCTTTTCTTTGTTTAGTTGGTACTGGCCTATGGCACTATGCTAATGGTGTTGTCAGGCTGGTTTGAAAGCGTGTGGATGAAGTGGCTGTCGCTTTCTGGAGGATACGTACTGTGTGAAAGAGACCCTCAGAAGATGCTGGAAAGTTTCGATGTCCGTGTGGCCAGGAGTTGCTTGTTAGGCTGTCATGTACATTCCACAGCTATCTTGCGTCCAATTTGAGGAGACGAGTGATTCTTCGTTCTTCCCTTTCATTGTCTTGAATGTTGTTCTCTTTTCCTGAAAAAGACCATAAAGGCCGAAACGCCTCGTGTTTTGTTTTGTAATTTGTTTGTCTCTTTCGTTTGGCGGAACAGCAAATCTTATTGTTAGTTTAATATGTAGAAAATGTGTGTGAATGCTGGTACGTAGAATAACATAGTTAGATTCACTGTGGATGTGAACATGGATCTGGACATGGCCCAAGGGAGATTCTTTGTTTAAATCCATACGCAAACTGAACGTTGTGAACGAAGAAACAACACGGCACGAGGACAGAGAAAAGAGAAAGCAGGACAGAAAGGAAGTTCAAGAGAACGTGGTCTAGGACTGATACAGAGTGTCTTTGACGCACAGAGAACGCGTGGAAGAGAGAGAGAGAGAGAGAGAGAGAGAGAGAGAGAGAGAGAGAGAGAGAGAGAGAGAGAGAAGAAGAAGAAGAAGAAGAAGAAGAAGAAGAAGAAGAAGAAGAAGAAGAAGAAGAAACAAAGTCCAAAACACCGAGGTTGGCGAAGGAGACAAGACGAAGACTTCTAGCTTCGAAGAAGACTCCACAGAAGACGATCACGGAGGCTCAGTCCTGGACCTGGTACCAGACAACCCAGGCGTCACCATCACCTGGTGTGCTGACGCATTCTCTTGTGTCTTGCAAAATGAGGCGACTGCAGGAGGAAACCTAAAGAATCTTTAAAAAACATTTTAAAGTACTGTCTTCGCCAATCATGAACAAACGGATCACAAAACAAAACAAGACGCGTTTCGACCTCCTTAGGTCTTCTCCAAGCAAGACAAACAACACTCAGGACAACGAAAATGAAGAAAGAGCAATCACTTACCTCATCAGATTCGGCGCAAAAATGGACAATGAATGGGCGTTGAGATAACTGATTGCTCGCTCTTCATTTTTGTTGCCCTGAGTGTTGTTTACCTTGCCCTAAGAAGACCTAAAAGATCGAAACGCATCGTGTTTTGTCTTGTGATTCGTTTGTTCAAGTTTGGCGAATACAGTACTTAACGAATCTTTTTAAAGATCTGTTGTATGTTGTTTGTGTAATAGAGACAGACCACTGTGGGGTGGGGTGCAAGTGTGTGTGCGTGTCAAAATCTGGCCAGGTAAGAGGTCTGTCACAGCATGTAACCCGTGATGAGGAAGCACTGAAATTAATTTTAGTGTCTTAATGCTATGATTTTGTGTATTTGAATGTTTATTTCATGTGTATATTATAAGTAGAGCAGAAACTTTTTATTTCTTGCTCTCAGTCCTGCCAGAAGAGAAGCGAATGCGTGACACTATTTACAGAGAGAGTGGAATGTTTGGTGGGTGCATGGATGTATATATGTGTGTATGAGTGCAGAAATAACCTTGGTGTGTTTGCATTTGCATAACGATTTTCCCTCAATTATTGGACGGCGTACGCGCGCGCGCGTGTGGTTGTGTGCGTGCGTGCGTGCATGTGTGTGTGTGTGTGTGTGTGTGTGTGTGTGTGTGTGTGTGTGTGTGTGTGTGTGTGCGTGTGCGCGCGCGCGCGCGCGTGTGTGTGTGTGTGTGTGTGTGTGTGTGTGTGTGTGTGTGTGTGTGTGTGTGTAAGGTGTTTAAATGTATGCATTTGTTTTGAAGATGAGGAGGGGAAGGCCGATATGGGAGAGGATGAGAAGGAACTGAGAGGGCGTGGGTAGGGGGGCGGGCAGATGGAGGGGGAGGGGAGTGGGTAGGGGGCACCTGTGCATGTAAGTGTATCTCTATGCCGTTTCATACCTACTGCCTTCGTTGCTGAGAACCGGATCAAGAGGTCATCAGATTTGA
>JADBJO010000044.1:67500-77500 GCA_016801955.1 Conus betulinus | reverse complement strand
ACACAAGTATGACCCGCTCACTTGTAAATAAGCGTGTTTTCAGCCACCCCTTTGTAGATTTTTCGTTTGTTTATTTGTTAGTTCTTCTGACAGGGTCTTCAGATCTGATGTTTACTGCCTTGTTCGTCACTCCTCGCTGATTTCAGTGTCACGAGGTTTCCTTGCCCTGATCGCTGTGACATTGGCAAGCGTGGTCGTCAACCAGACCGATATACCCGGTGTAACGATCCATTTTAACTCCCCTCCACTTTTTTTTAACTCCCCGGGAGTTAGAATTAGCACGTGCCAATTTCAACTCCCCGGGTTTAAAACAAACGACGCCAGAATGACCCCCCCCCCCCCCCCCCCCCCACCCCCACCCCCCGCTCCTGTTTTAGATTAACTTCCCCACTCCAAAACATTCAGTTTTATGGGTTAGTCACGATATGAGAAATAAACATTTAATATACAACCCCTCCCTCCCTCCCTCCCTCCCCCTCTCTCTGTCTGTCTGCCTGTCTGTCTCCCTCTCTCTCTCTCTCTCTCTCCCCAACTTTCTTTAAGTCTCTCGCTCACTCTCTCACTCTCCTTGCTTGTCTGTCTGCCTTTTTGCTTGTCTGTCTGGTTGTCTCTCTTAATCTCTCTCCCTCTCTCTTTGCTTGTATCTCTGTCTGCCTGTCTATTTGTTTATCTATCTCAGTGTCCCTGTCTCTAGTGTCTTCCCCTACTCCCCCTCTTTCTGTCTGTTTTTTCTTTCTTTCTTTTACTCCCCCCCCCCTCTCTCTCTCTCTCTCTCTCTCCTTCTCTCTCTCCCTCTCTCTCCTCTCTCTCTCTCTCCCTCCCCCCCCCTTTCTCTCTGTCTCTCTCTGCACGCTTCTAGTCGGCTTTGTTTACTATTATTAGTGTTTATCAAAGACAGATTGGATTAATAGACTTGTATGTTATCCTAAGATCTTTATCCTTGTCAAGTAAAGTTTGCAAGTGTCATGTGTCAAGTGTCTCTCTGCAGTGTGTGTGTGTGTGTGTGTGTGTGTGTGTGTGTGTGTGTGTGTGTGTGTGTGTGTGTGTGTGTGTGTGGTGTGTGGGGGTGGGGGGAAGACCTGGCATAAGGCCCGAATGACACCCCCCCACCCCCCACCCCCCCTTTTAGTTTTTAACTCCCCGGGAGTCAATCTGGATCAACGTTTCTTGATCGAAAGTAAATCCCCGGGAGTTAGTTTAGGCACGTGCGTATTTTAACTCTACCGCTAGAGCGAGAGCGAGAGAGAGGGAGAGAGAGAGAAGGAGGGAGAGAGGAGAGAGAGAGAGAGAGAGAGAGAGAGAGAGAGAGAGAGAGAGAGAGAAAAGAAAGAAAAAAAAACAGAGAGAGGGGAAGACACTAGAGACAAAGACACTGAGATAGATAAACAAATAGACAGGCAGACAGAGAGACAAGCAAAGAGAGAGCGAGAGAGATTAAGAGAGACAAACAGACAGATAAGCATAAAGGCAGACAGACAAGCAAGGAGAGTGAGAGAGTGAGCGGGAGACTGAAAGAAAGTTTGTTGTTTTTTTTTTTGGGGGGAGGAGAGAGAGAAGAGAGAGACAGAGACAGACAGACAGGCAGAGAGAGGGGGAGGGAGGGAGGGAGGGGGGTTGTACATTAAATGTTTATTTATCATATCATGATTAACACATAAAACTGAATATTTTGGAGTGGGGGAGTTAATCTAAAACGAGGGGGGGGGGGGGGGGGGGGGGGGGGGGGAGTCATTCTGGCGTGGTTTGTTTTAACTCCCGCGGAGTTAAAATTGGCACGTGCTAATTCTAACTCCCGGGGAGTTAAAAACTGGAGGGGAGTTAAAATGGATCGTTACACCGGGTCACAGTGACCCGGGCGGCGGTGGTGCAGATAAAACGTTTCAGCTACTACTAGCAGATAAAACGTTTTACAGCTATTAACCCCCCACCCCCCCCCCCCCCCAGTGCAGGTGACCCATGATGCGTGAGTGAACTAATTGGTCGTTTCGACGCACCGGGAAAACCCCCACAGTGACCCCACCCTAACTCCCCCCCCCCCCCCCCCCCCCCACCCCCCCCCCCCTTAAACCCCCCCCCCCCCCCCCACCCCCCCTCCCGCCCCCCCCCCCCCCAGACTCCCCCCCCCCCCCACCCCCCCCCCCCCCCCCCCCCATTCCCCCCCCCCCCCCCCCCCCCCCCCCCCTCACCCGGGCGGCGGTGGTGCCTCCCCCCCCCCCCCCCCCCCCCCCCCCCCCCCTTTTTTTTTTTTTTTAAAGTCAACCCCCCCCCCCCCCCCCCCCCCCTCCACCTCGCATTGTACTTCAGAGGTACTCTTGAAAGGGTAGGCAGCCGGGGAGAAGGTTGAGAATCGCTTTGTTAACCTGTTACGAGGCGCCTTATCTGGGGAAGTGCAGAACGCTAGCAAAAATATTAGAAAAGGTCTCATGCCGGAAGCTTTCGGTAAATAGACATACCGAAAGCTTTCGGTAAATAGACAGGGACTCCATGGAAGTTTGGCACCGTATGTCGGACAGGTGAGGGTGGTGGGGGGTTGGGGACCAGGTGGAAGGAGGGAGGTGGAACAGATAACAGCAGCTCTGGTGGAAGCGGGGGAGTTGGCTGCGAGCATGAGTTCGATCCTTCCCGGGGCCTGGCATGAAATAAGGGCAGTATGATTATAAAAAAAAAAGTATTTGTACTGAGTCTCATTAAACAGTGAAAGGAGATGAATTGGAGATAAGGTTTAAGCTTCTCTCTCTCTCTCTCTCTCTCTCTCTCTCTCTCTCTCTCTCTCTTGTATGCTTAACAGATGTTTTCACGACTGTTATGTGTGGTGGTCTCATTCTTATTGTTAATAAAAAAAAAATATTTAAAAAACGCACAAGTATGTTGACTGGATACCTCTTGAATACGATATCATAATGACATCACAACTTGCCGAAGAAGTCTTGGGAACAGAAGTACCTGGTTTTTCTTTCTTTCTTTCTTTTTTTGTGCCTAAGTGTTTATTTACCTCGGAGTTCTTCCTGTTACTATAAATAAACAAATGTGTATATAACAGTGTTGCCATGTCAGAGCAGTGTGTCACGATGTCATCAATCTAACTGAGAGTCTTGATCATCAGGATCATGCTGCTGAACGCAGCAGTCGCCTAAAGATCATGTATTGAATTATTTGGGAAGTTGAGGGGGGTTGGGCCACACCCGGTTCATGACTCCGGATGTCCCTCTGCTGCCCCTTTTTTTCCCATCTCGGGACGAGCCATGGCTGGGATTCGAACCCATGCCCTTCTGGACATGCTCATTTTCCACTTAATGACTCGCGCACTAACCACTGAGCCACTGGGACACCTGATATTTGTAGGAAAATTTAAGCCTTATGAAGTTCACTTTTGTTCCTCCTTGACCAGATCCAGCTTGAACACCTCTCTGCTGCTTCTGCCATTGCTTTCAGGGCTCTGGTTTTTTTTTCCCTCCCTGCAACTGAGAGCTGTTTCATGAGGCTGTATGCAGACGTTCCTACAAACCCCCTAGCTCCAATTTCTGCTGTGAGGACTTTGACCTGATAGCCTTCTCTCCTCAGGCTGTTTGCCAGATCAGCATACTTTTCAGTCTTGTAGATTTGAGCTGCCTCCATTCTGTTCTCATATGGCACCGTGAGCTCGATCATGATCAGCTGCTTGGTTGACTGAGAGTGGACTACTATGTCTGGTCTCATGCCACTCTTGCTGATGATCTCTGGGTGACTCTTCCATTCTGGGAGGTCTGCAGTGCACTCCCAGTCATCTGCCCCGTCCAGCAGACTCTGCCTGCATGTTCCGAGTGGCACTGTTGTTCTTGGCCATGATTCGCTGCCTCCTGCCGTGAAGAATGTTGCCGGTGCTTTTGGAGTCCTGATTTTCCCTTTTGGTGGTTGGTACTAGCAGACAGACTACTTGTACAATCTCTTTGAGCACTTGGTTGTGCCTCCATGTGTACCTTCCTTGAGCCAGGGCTACTTTACATGAGCTAAGGACATGCTCCACTGTTTGTTTTCCATGGCAGAGGGGGCATGAAGGATCGTCTGTTTTTCCCACTTCACCAGGTTTGCATTTGAGGGCAGAAGGTCATATGCAGATCTGAGAATGAAGCTGATCCTGAGAGGGGCCATGTGCCAAATGTCATTCCAAGTGAGACTTCTTTGGAGTGCATTCTCCCACGTTGTCCATTGCCCTTGCTGGCTCTGCTGGACTGCTTTTTGGAGTCTTTTTTGGTCTTCTTCTTTTCTCATCTCCTGAATCATCATGTCTCTTTTGGCTTTTGCTTTGGCCTTTGACCACCATTCAGTTTTGGTCATTCCCAGTCCTTGTCTGTTGGTCTGTATGTGTCCTGTTATTTCTCTGATCTTAAGACTTTCTTTTGCAGAATCCATCGCCTCTTGAACTTTCCATTTTCCGCCTGTCTTCAGCTGGGGCTTGATTGCTTCTACCACTTGTCTCCTGAGTCCTCCAGCATGCTTTGAAGTCTGATCTTCCCTGCTTGTATTCCTCCAGGATTGATTTGAGTGGTAGTTTCAGCTTTGCTTGGCGACAGTACAGCGCTATGTCAGTCAGACAGGGTGGGACACCAAGCCATTTCCTTGTGAACTTGTTTATTTGGGATTCCATTGCCTCCACTATGCTGGTGCAGATGTCATATATCATCAGAGGCCATAGGAGCTTTTGTATCAGCATGAACTGCAAGCACCAGACCTTGTATTTGCCAGGGATCCCACACTGGTCAATGGTCTCCAAGCCTTCTTCCGACATCTGTTTGGTTTCTTTTGCTCTTGTGTGTGTCTTTCAGCGTATCATCATACCATTTTCCAAGGCTCTTGACTGGCTCTTCTGAAAACTGTTGGAATGGCCTGGTTGGCAACACTGAAGACCACAGATTCGGCCACTTTTCCTTTCCTCAGTGAGAGACTCCGTGATTTCTTTGGCTTGAACTTCATTCTGGATGAGGCAACTATGTCATCCAGCCTCTCCAGCACATGACGTGTCTCGTCTTCTCTGGATGAAATCACTGTAGTGTCATCCATGAAGGCCTTGTATCATCACCAAGGTCTGTTTGTCTTGCGTTGCTTGTTGCTGCTTTCAAGATGACTTCCATTGCAACACAAACAGTATTGGGGAAATGGCACAGCCCATTGCAATGCCCACTTCCAAGTTGATCCAATCTGTTGTGTACTTCTTGGTAGAGAAGCACATTGAGAAGCCATTGAAGTACTTCTTGAGCATATCGCGGATGTTCTTTGGCACATGGCACATCTCAAGCGTCAACTGTATCATCTCATGGGGTACAGATCCATATCCGTTTGCCAGATCAAGCCACACTACGTCCAGGTACCTCTTTTCTGTTTTGCTCTTTGGATTGCGTCCCAGATCATTGTGGCGTGTTTCTACACAGCCAGCCACCCCTGGGATGCCACCTTTCTGGACTGACACATCCAAGTACTTGTTTTCCATGAGGTACTTGGTCAGCCTTGCTGCCATGACAGAGAAGAAGATTTTCCCTTCAACGTTCAGTAGTGATATTGGCCTGAACTGGCTGATGTCACTTGAATTTTGCTCTTTGGGGATGTACACACCCATCTGCCGTCATCCACTGGCCGCTGATCTTCTGGTTTCTCCAAGCTGATCGCAGCAGCCTGTGGAGCCACTCCAGCACCTTGGGACATTTCTTGTACAGCTGGTAAGGTATTCCGTTTGGCCCTGG
The DNA here is from genome assembly GCA_016801955.1 of Conus betulinus. Taxonomy (NCBI): domain Eukaryota; kingdom Metazoa; phylum Mollusca; class Gastropoda; order Neogastropoda; family Conidae; genus Conus; species Conus betulinus. Next base: position 71,786 of record JADBJO010000044.1, on the reverse strand, counting down.
TGATGATTTGGCTCTGGCTTTGTCGACCACCTTCTTGATTTCCGCCAACGTTGGAGGCTTGTCATTGAACTGTTCCTCAGGGTTGGTTGGCCACACCAGACCTTGAATGTCGAGTGGTGCTTTACTCTGTGAGTCAGAGTATGTTTTCCTCAGATGCTGCTCAAGAACTTCTTTGTCCACACTTAGGGTCCCAGATTTTGGCTGTTCAAACAGAGTTCTGGCAAACTGGAAGGGGTCTCTGAAGAAGCGCTCTTGTGTCTTCTTCTTTTTGCTCTTCTTCTTCCTCGCAGATTCCGCTTTGCTGAGGGCGCTGTGTGTTTTGCTTTCAGGTCTTCCCAGAGTTTTTCCAAGCCTTGTTTTTCAGCTGGCAGTGCGGTCTTCATTTGCTTCTTGAGGTTTTTATTTTGGACCCTGGTCTTGTCCATCTCTTCTTGGCGTCTGGATTTCTTTGGAGGTGTTTTCTCTTTAGGCAGTTTTGCTCCATAGGCGTCTCTACATGTGGCATACACAATGTACCCATATGTGGCTAGTTTGTGTTCCAGGGTGCTTTTCCCTATCAGTGCATCGAGTCTTTGGACGATTTTTGCATCCAGTTTCTCCCAATCTTTAGTCTCGTTTGCTCGTGGCAGGTTGAGTTTCAGGCGCCTGGCATCGAGGGCCTGTGCAAATTCCTCATCCGAACCAACAGCGTGGATGTCCTTGGCACTGTGGTTTAAATCCTGGCCTTGGTCTTCCGACGTCTTAGCTGCTGATGCAGTGCGCTGCTGCTCATTCAGATGAGTCTCACACACATCCCATCTTTGTTCTGTGGATCTTCATGCCACGGGTGTTTAGCGAAACGCTTTCCACATGGATATTCCATTTGGTCCATGTTCATAGTCCGTTTGGGATTTCCAGTCGTGATTGGTTGAGCACCGATGGATTCATCATTCTCTCCCCCTTTCGGTGAATCCTGGGAGCACCTTTTCTTCTTGTTTCTAGTAGCCACATGTTGAAGGCAAAGTGGGGAGCTAGCCCACAGAGCCCTTGGTTCTGGTCTTTCCCAGTGTCCCCCGGTCTTTCCCGGACATCCTCCGGCCTATTCCCGGAAGTCAATGGTTTACCCATGCATCAGTAGAAAGAAACTCGTGGAGAGCGTGGCAGCAGAGAGTCCTCAGAAGAGAAGCCCCCCAAAGCAAGTGTTTCGGCCCTTAACTCCTGACACTCTAGGGGGGTTGGGCCACACACCCGGTCATGACTCCGGATGTCCCTCTGCTGCCCCTTTTTTCCTATCTCGGGACGAGCCATGGCTGGGATTTCGAACCCATGACCTTCTGGACATGCTCATTTTCCACTTAATGACTCGCGCACTAACCTCTGAGCCACTGGGACACCTGATATTTGTAGGAAATTTAAGCCTTATGAAGTTCACTTGAAGATCCTTGACCAGATCCAGCTTGAACACCTCTCTGCTGCTTCTGCCATTGCTTTCGGGGCTCTGGTTTTTTTCCCTCCCTGTAACTGAGAGCCGTTTCATGAGGTTGTATGCAGACGTTCCTACAAACCCCCTAGCTCCAATTTCTGCTGTAAGGACTTTGACCTGATAGCCTTCTCTCCTCAGGCTGTTTGCCCAGATCAGCATACTTTTCAATCTTGTAGATTTGAGCTGCCTCCAATCTGTTCTCATATGGCACCGTGAGCTTGATCATGATCAGCTGCTTGGTTGATTTACTAGTTATAAAGAATGCATTTGATCACGAAAAATCTTTCTAACTTTATACACGTCTCTTCCACTAGCTGCAGCGTTGTTGATTACTTTATTGTCTCAAAAAGTCTACTGAGGTTCCCATTAAAATGATTGTAAGCCAAAGAACAGAACCTAAACACGTGCCAGTCGAACTTTCCGCTGATATAAATTCCATGCAAGAACGAAAAAAAACTACTGGTCTGAAAAAGACCAATGGAAAAAAAAAAAAAGAGAAAACCAACAAATTCTTTTCCAGCATTGGATTAGCCCAAATAAGACAGATTTTTAGCAAAGCCCAAAACTGACTCAATGCTAATAGAAATGAGTCATTAGCCTGTTTGAACAAAGCCCATTATAACGCAAGGTTACGTATGAAGATGGGTATTAACGTTAGTCAACTGAAAGCAAAAATGTAGAGACAACAAAAACGTTATGCGTCAAAAATCAAGAAGGTTTAGTAACACTGATGACCCAGAAGACATTTTGCTGTACCAGGACAACCGCATACATTTGTAAAGAACTTTTGAGGCATAAAAAGGCAAAGTATGATAATGAACTTCATGTCTCCTGACTGCTAGCTATCAACAACCTGACAGAATTCTGGACAATTTGAAATTTTTCAAACGTTATTTAATGACCAGGAACACCAAATCGTAAGCGATGAAAACATACCAGATGCGTCTCATGATGATGACATTGATATAAGCTTTCAATAAGAAGATATATCTGAGGCTGAAGTTTCTGCTGCAATTTAAAGAATACCAATTTTACAAGATCAGATCGTATTATACGTGAATTTTTCCAAACACCACTGTAACTGTTGTGCTGTTTTTTACAAAATCATTCAAAAGATAATTGCTCGCAGGATCATATCTAAGTTCTTGGATACACTCCATAATTCATCCACTGCATGATAAAGGTGATTAAAAAGTATTCCTGATAACTATTGAAGAATACCATTGTTTAATATTTCCAGCGAATTATACAATTACATACTGAAAAAGATTTTGAACAAATGGCTAGAGTCAAATAGCTGGTAAAAGATAGCCAAGATTTCCTTAAAAAAAATAAACTGCTCAACTGACCATATTCTATTACTTTATTTTCACTCATATGAAAAGAACCTTGCCCACCATGAGATGTGTGAAAGTTTTATTTAACTTTCAAAAGGCGTTCGATTTTGTAAATAGAAATGTGGAATGTGTTGAAAAAAAGAATGTGACAAAGGCTACCGGTAAAATGGTCCAAGCAATCATTAGTGTGTACAAAATTGTAAAAGCTAAAGTTAACAGCGAGCGAGTCAAGAGATTCACTTGTGTATCCAATGGGAGTGAAGCAAGGTGAAATTTGCAGTCCTGCGCTGTTTTGTTGTTTATTGATGAGTTAGCTAAAATAATCTGTCTGCACTATAGATATGATTCCCAACTGACCATTGACCTATTCAAAAATTAATATTTAGAAATCTGTTTGCTGGTGATGAAATTGTTCAAGGGTCAGATACAAAATGTGGTTTGAAAAACAAACTGAATGCTTTCGATAAAAGGGCAAACGAACTTGGCTTGACTGTAAGTCTCGTAAAAAAAAAAAAAATAATGACATTCAGAAATGGTAAATATCTATGTTGCATCCAGAAACGGCAGCATTAGAGTTGTGGATGCTTATACACATTTAGGCATATTTTTGTCAACGAGGCGTCATGATTTTCTCATGCTGTTATTGACATGTCAGATCGTGCTAGGCAAGGCATTACAAATATTTACAGACTTTTGAGGACATGGAGAGAAAAATCTCATAAAATATTAGAAACAAATATTTGATGCCCAAATTATGGGGCCAAAATCTAGGATCGGATTATGAATTTGAAAATTATGTATATATAAGAAGTTCCATCTGTTTGCGATGAAACGTTTTCTAAACGTCAGAAGAAGAACTCTTCCATGACTAAGTCTGCGGTGAGACACAAAGTTACCCCCTTTTTGTTAACATTTCCACAAACTGTTTAAATACTGGCAACATTTTAATGATGATGGCTAGCTACTACACCGCCTTTGATGCTGAAATAGCCATCCATGGACAGAGACTGGAAACTGTTTAGCAGTTCACTTATCTAGCAGTGAAGAATCCAAACAGAAAAGAAAAATCTCCTCGAGTACATTAAAGACAACAACGACACTGTCTAGACAATAACATCTCCACGAAACCCAAGATCATGCTCCTCCGTGCATGGCAGATTCCATCTTCCCGTTGCACATGCGAAACAGGGAGGCTCACAGAGCATCTGGAAAGAAGAACCCGTGCCGTAGAACTGAGGTGTTACCGCAAGATACTAAACGTCAGATATACTACTCACATCATCACCGAACAAGTGCGTCCAACCATCGTGCAGCGCATTGGACCGCATGAAGACCTACTGAAATCAATCAAGAAGAGGAAACTACGTTGGTATGACCTTCCAACAAGATCCAATGGCTGTGCTAACCCCCCCCCCCCCCCCCCCCCCCCCGAGAACTGTTAATTAAAGGGGAGGAGGGGAAGGGGGAGGGGAAGGGGGAGGAAGAAA
>JADBJO010000044.1:55000-65000 GCA_016801955.1 Conus betulinus | reverse complement strand
TCTCTGTAGACTGATTCTGCTAATTTTTTTTCACAAAACGCTGGTTTTATGTACGTCAAGTTGGGAAGCACTTAAATGTACACGTAATGGAACATTTTGGGTTTTGTAGTGCTTAACATTTTGAAGAATTCGTGATATACAGAAATCGTTCTTGATGCTTGACGACAGAGCATATAACTGTGTCTTTGATATAACGGCTACCAGACTAAATGACAGTCGCTGTCGTTCATCTCCAGTAATTGATCGCTTTTTAACAAATTTTGTTTAAAATCTTTTGTCAGTAACTCCCTCATCAACCCATACATCTTCAAAACCGTATTTGTATAATTGATAACATGTTGACGAAGCTCATCATTTCTTACCATTTTCATGAAACTGACATCCTGTAATGTCTTAGGCTTCTTGGCACTGATTTTCCTACCGCATCTTTTCTCTTTTCCATCATGACTTTGAACAAGCTTAATTGGTGAGTTCTTGTTCGGTACGTCGCAGACCATCGGTGTCATCTGCAAACTGAAGGATTAAGATGGTTCTTCCTCCAGTCAAGCTGACATGGTCTTCAAGTGCATCAGTCGTGGTGTGTTCCAGGAATATGTTGAAAAATTTAGAGATAGAGAACAGCTTTGACGAGTATGAAATCACTGTCTTGGCACCTTGTATGAGCACTTTACTTGTCGTTTGGAAGGTTAGGAGGGGAGGGGGGGGGGGTGTTTTTTGTGTCATATATTAACTAACTTTGCTATGGCCCGTAGTGAACTCCTGCCCGACTCTATCGAATGCCGTTTTGAAGTCTATGAAAACGTGGACCTCCTCCTTCTGGTGTTGGAGATCCTTGTCCCAAAGGGTACGAAGATTAAAGATCTGTTCGATAGTACTTCTGCCTTTGCGTAATCTAGCCTTTTATTCATCAACAAAGGGTATCTTTTGCGACTGTCATCTATTCAGACTCAGTGTGGATATCACTTTGGTGGTGTGGCTGATCAAACTGATAGTGTGATGTTTGGGGCGGTGTGGGAAAGGGTGACGGTTAGTGACTGTGTCCATGACGTGAGCCACTGCCCATGCCACACTTTTGTTGCAGATGGCAGCTAGCATGTGAACTGCTGCCTCTCTGCAATGCTTCCAGAGTTGTGCGGTGAGCGTGTCGTTGCCTGGGGTCTTCCCCACATGTCAGCCAAATCACCACAGCTACGACTTCACGGAGTACTGGGAAGTCATTTCACGAATCTCATACTGTTCCTACACTTGCATCTCATGTGCTCCATTTATTATAGAGTTCTGGGCATTATTCAGTCCACCTGAGATGATGTCTTATTCCTGTGTGTGGGACAATCGCCGTCTTTGTCTTGAATGCTGTCAGCTTTGCTTTGCTTTTTTTTCTTTTTTTTTTTTTTGTGTCTAACAGCTTTCTTCTTGTTGTTGTTGTATAGAATTTTCTCAATTCCTCACACTGCTGTACGATTCAGATTGTCTTTACATCGTCATTTCTTCATCGATCTTCTTGTTTTCAGTGCTATATTTCTTTCCGTCGGTCTGTTCGTGCAGTTTTTAAGATCCCTCTGGTGTCATCAAAGTCCTGTTTGAGATCCGTGGTGGTTGGGGGCCGGAATAGCTCAGTTGGTAGAGCACCGGACTCGTGATCCTGGGGTTGTGGGTTCGAATTTCGGTACAGGGGATTTTTTTCCCCCGGAGTTAACATTGGTTCAGACTCCATTCCCCATACAGTTCTTCGAATGAGACTATAATCCGAGGTACCGTGTGTGTGTGAACGCATGCACAACATCTTGCACACACGTAAAATCTCATTACCAACTTTCGGAAGAGAAGGCCAGTTTGGCCGTTGGTATGGATGACACGTTTACACATAGCATGCACCTTCCCCGAAGATGGAGTATGGCTGCCTTAATGGCGGGATAAAAAAAAACGGTCATACACACAAAGCTCCATTGCCTGTCTATACAGGCAGTGTCCGCAGGAGTAACAGCCTGCGTACGCAGAAAGAAAGAAAAAGAAAAAAGAAAGATCCGTGGTTTCAATTTCCGTTGGCTTTGTTTTCCTAGGACCTCTGATGCTGTGTCTGTCAGCGCTTGACTGACATTACGAGAGCTTCAAGGTCTTATTCCAGCAGCAGTGGTGTGGCAATTTTTCCTCCTGCCTCCGCTTGGAATTGTTCATCTGTGTCTAGATTAAATTTCAAACGGCTGTTTCATTCTCTTGTTGTCCCCCAAAGTCGGAGTGTGTGGCTGCCATGTAGCGGGGTAATCAAAAACGGTCACACACGTAATGTTCTCATCCCCAGCTGATGCATTTGTACCATAGTGTTCAAGTACTTTGGCTGTTTGGATGACCCCTGGAGTCTTTTAGCCAGGGGACGACGACGACGACGACGACGACGACGACAACAACAACAACAACAACAACAACAACAGCAACAACAACAACAACAACAACATTCCCCTGTTGTTCATCAAACGTATCTAAAATTCAACACGATAAAGTCGTGGTCATTGTCAACGTCAGCTCTTAGTAATGTCCTCGTTTCTGCCCCGTTGTCAAACTTGTGCCGGTTCTTCATGAGAATATAGGCTGTCTAGCTGTGGTACGGACTCTTTGAGGAGTGCTAATGTCTATCGTCGGGTTACTTTGCGTTCACCGAGATGTCAGCAAGGTCAATGTCATTATGACTAGGAAATTTTTTTTTCACACGGCGTCCCCCCCCCCCCCCCCCCCCCCCCCCCCCCCCCCTTACCAATGGTGGTCTGATTAAAGTAGGAGACGCAAAACTTCTTCCAGTCGTCTTCGGCATCTATAACCTAACTTGACATTTCAGTCATCCTGAACGATGAAAATGTCTTTCTTGACAACCTTGTTGATAACAGGTTGGAGCTGAGAGTACTGTTCTTCAATCTGGTCCCTATCAAATCTGACGTGTGGGAATATATTTGCACTACCGTCATACTGAGTGGTTTCGCTCTCAGATGGATGGCGTGATCCTACTGCAAACAGAAAAACATCCCAGATCCTGCTGTAAACGGAAAAATATCACAGCTCCTGCTGTAAACAGAAAAACATCCCAGATCCTGCTGTAAACAGAAAAAAAAACCCATCCCGGATCCTGCTACAAACGGAAAAACATCCAGAAAAACATCCCAGATCCTGTGTGTAAACAGAAAAAACATCCCAGATCCTGCTGCAAACGGAAAAACATCACAGATCCTTCTCTAAACAGAAACACCTCCCAGATCCTGCTGTAAACGGAAAAAACATCCCAGATCCTGCTGCAAACAGAAAAAAACACATCCAGGATCCTTTTGTAAACAGAAAACGTCCAAGATCCTGCTGTAAACAGAAAAAAAATCCCAGATCCTGCCGCAAACAGAAAAACATCCCAGATCCTTCTGTAAATAGAAAAAAGCATCCCAGATCCTGCTGCAGACAGAAGAACCATCCCAGATCCTTCTGTAACAGAAAAACATCCCAGATCCTGCTGTAAACGGAAAACCATCCGAGATCCTGCCGTAATCAGAAAAACATCCCAGATCCTGCTGTAAATAGAACAACATCCCAAATCCTGCTTCAAACAGAAAAAACATCCCAGATCCTGCTGTAAACAGAAACCATCCCAGATCCTTCTTTACACAGGGAAACATAACAGATCCTGCTGCAAACAGTAAAAACATCCCATATCCGTCTCTAAACAGAAAAACATCCCAGATCCTGCTGTAAACAGAAAAAACATCCCAGATCCTGCTGCAAACAGAAAAACATCCCAGATCCTTCTGTAAGCAGAAAAACATCCCAGGTCCTGCTGCAAACAGAAAAACATCCCAGATCCTTCTGTACACAGAAAAAACATCACAGATCCTGCTGCAAACAGGAAAACATCCTAAATCCTGCTGTAATCAGAAAAACATCCCAGATCCTGCTGCAAACAGGAATACATCCCAGATCCTACTGAAAACAGAAAAACATCCCAGATCCTTCTGTAAACAGAAAAAAACATCCCAGATCCTGCTGTAAACAGAAAAAAAACCCAGATCCTTCTGTAAACGGAAAAACATCCAGATCCTGCTGTAAACGGAAAAGCATCACAGATGTTCTTGTTTACCTAAAAGCCCATCCGTCCGCACCCCGTCTGTGAAACTTTAGAATGGTATTCTGAAAAGAACATTACAAACACAGTTTTTGTCTCGATGCAATCGTTTGAATACTCAGTGCACTCGCATTATTCCATATACACGCATAGTTGCCCTGCTAGCCGAGAAGCAAGACAATAGGCCCTCCATTGTTCCACCGCTTGTGTCACGTGGACTGACACTCGAGCCCTGCATTATTCCCTGATTACCTGCACACGGTAAGCTTGTTGTCGATTCCGGTGGTGCGTTCATCAGGCACTGCTTTTCCCTGCACTTGTCGTTCATCAGGCACTGCTTTTCCCTGCATGTGTCATACAACAGGCACTGCTTTTCCCTGCACTTGTCGTTCATCAGGCACTGCTTTTCCCTGCCCTTGTCGTTCAACAGGCACTGACTTTCCCTGCACTTGTCGTTCATCAGGCACTGCTTTTCCCTGCCCTTGTCGTTCAACAGGCACTGATTTTCCCTGCACGTGTCGTTCAACAGGCACTGCTTTTCCCTGCACGTGTCGTTCATCAGGCACTGCTTTTCCCTGCACGTGTCGTTCATCAGGCACTACTGTTCCCTGCACGTGTCGTTCATCAGGCACTGCTTTTCCCTGCACTTGTCGTTCATCAGGCCTGCTTTTCCCTGTACGTGTCGTTCATCAGGCACTGCTTTTCCCTGCACGTGTCGTTCATCAGGCACTGCTTTTCCCGGCATGTGTCCTTACACAGGCACTGCTTTTCCCTACAGTGTTGTTTTTTCCCTGCATGTGTCGTTCGTCGGGCACTGCTTTTCCCTGCACGTGTCGTTCATCAGGCACTGCTTTTCCCTGCACTTGTCGTTCATCAGGCACTGCTTTTCCCTGCATGTGTGTCATACAACAGGCACTGCTTTTCCCTACACGTGTTCATGTTTTTTTCCCTGCACGTGTCGTTCATCAGGCACTGCTTTTCCCTGCACGTGCCGTTCATCAGGCACTGCTTTTCCCTGCACTTGTCGTTCATCAGGCACTGCTTTTCCCTGCACTTGTCGTTCACAGGCACTGCTTTTCCCTGCACTTGTCGTTCATCAGGCACTGCTGCTTTTCCCTGCACGTGTCGTTCATCAGGCACTGCTTTTCCCTGCACGTGTTCATCATGAGGAATTGCTTTTTCCCTGCACGTGTCGTTCATCAGGCACTGCTTTTCCTGCACGTGTCGTTCATCAGGCACTGCTTTTCCCTGCATGTGTCGTTCATCGGGCACTGCTTTTCCCCTGCACGTGTCGTTCATCAGGCACTGCTTTTCCCTGCACGTGTCGTTCATCAGGCACTGCTTTTCCCTGCACTTGTCGTTCATCAGGCACTGTTTTTCCCTGCACTTGTCGTTCATCAGGCACTTCTGTTCCCTGCATGTGAGGGCACTGCTTTTCCCTGCACGTGTCGTTCATCAGACACAGCTTTTCCCTGCGAGTGTCGTTCATCAGGCACTCCTGTTCCCTGCAGGTGTCGTTCATTGGGCACTGTTTTTCCCTGCACCTGTCGTTCATCAGGCACTGCTTTTCCTTGCACCTGTCGTTCATCAGGCACTGCTGTTCCCTGCAGGTGTCGTTCATCAGGCACACCACTTTTCCCTGCATGTGAGGCACTGCTTCCCCTGCACGTGTCGTTCATCAGGCACTGCTTTTTCCTGCACGTATCGTTCATCAGGCACTGCTTTTCCTGCACTTGTCGTTTATCAGGCACTGCTTTTCCCTGCACGAGTCGTTCATCAGGCACTGCTTTTTGCCCTGCACTTGTCGTTCATCAGGCACTGCTTTTCCCTGCACGTGTCGTTCATCAGGCACTGCTTTTCCTTGCACGTGTCGTTCATCAGGCACTGCTGTTCCCTGAACGTGTCGTTCAACACGCGCAGCTTTTCCCTGCACGTGTCGTTCATCAGGCACTGCTATTCCCTGCACGTGTCGTTCAACACGCACTACTTTTCCCTGCAGTGTCGTTCATCAAGCACTTCTTTACTTCTGCACGTGTCGTTCATCAGGCATTTCTTTACTCTGCACGTGTTGTTCATTAGGCACTTCTTTACTCTGCACGTGTTGTTCATCAGGCACTTCTTTACTCTGCACGTGTTTGTTCATCAGGCACTTCTTTACTCTGCACGTGTTGTTCATCAGGCACTTCTTTACTCTGCACGTGTTGTTCATCAGACACTGCTTTTCCCTCCACGTGTCGTTCATTGGGCACTGCTTTTCCCTGCACGTGTCGTTCATCAGGCACTACTTTTCCCTGCACGTGTCGTTCATCAGGCACTGCTTTTCCCTGCACGTGTCGTTCATCAGACACTGCTTTTCCCTGCACGTGTCGTTCATCAGGCACTGCTTTTCCCTGCACGTGTCGTTCATCAGGCACTGCTTTTCCTTGCATGTGTCGTTCAACCAGACCTGTTGGCTACTTTGTGTTGCATGCTTCAGACCTAACGTTTCCTACGTTTACTACAGGCTACTTTTGTTTTTAAGCTACCTGTATCAGAGCTATTCTTTCCTACTTTTAACTGCACGTGTCGTTTAACCAGCGCAACTGTTTCCTACGTTTTTTTTTTTTTTTTTAGTACATCTGTCGTTCAATCTGGCTTACAATGTCTTACTTTCTGCTACGTGTGTTGCCTTAAAGTTTGTTGTTGATTACCCTCAAAATTTATTTAAAGTTGTTTTGTGTGTAGATTCTAAGTCAGTTCTTACTGCAATGAAGAATTTTAAATTGAAAATTCGACCTGAGATGATCACTGAAATAATACCCTAGTCCATTTCCAGTTAGAGACACTGAAGTAACATTCCTTTGGGTGCCCTCCCACTGTGTGTTATATCATAATAAAAAGGTTGATGTTTTAGCAAAGAGAGGAGCAAAACGATCTTCAGATTCATATTTTTTTAACTTCTGTTTGTCAGTGCAAGAGGGTTATACTTTGGCAGAAAAGTACAATTTGCTAATTTTCATTTGATAGAAAGAGAAACTGGGTGTTTTGGTTTACACGATGAAATGAAAAATATTCATGAAAAGTTAAGAAAGTGCGATCAAAACATTCATCGTAGACGACAGATTAGTTCTTTGATCTGTAGATGGAAATTGGATTGTTTTTAAAAACAAAGTATGTAAAAAGTATACATTGTATATGTGGTCATAGCATATCCACTGATCACATTCTTTTGTGTAACTTAATGAAAAAATTCATTTTAAATACGTCTGTACAGCCTATTCAAGATATTTTCCTGTCAGCAAGTGAAACCTATCTTTTCTTTTTGCACTTAGCTGAAAGTACAATTGGCAGATACTTATAACAGATAATAGTCAGTGGTGAGATGAGACAGAAGAGTTATATGTTTCGGGTTTTTTTTTTCCTTACCTTTGATTAAGTGGATTTTCTACTTTTGTGTTATAGCTGTAGCTAAGTTAATTCTTTTGACTCGTTGTGTTAACATTTTCTGCAGGCTCCGATTTTTTTTTTTTGTCTCGTCTAATATCATGTAATGTGGAGAGACGACGTAAAACAAAACAACAACAACAACAACAACAACAACAACAACAACAACACACACACACACACACACACACACACACACACACACACACACACACACACACACATGCACACAAAAGGAAAGTTGGAAAGAAATAGAATACAGTAGTATTGTTTGTTGTTGTTTGTCGTACAGCCGAAGTACTTGAACACTATGGTACAAATGCATTAGCTTAGAATGAGAACATTTCGTGTGTGACCGTTTTTGATCACCCCGCCACGTGGGCAGCCACACTCCGACTTCGGAGGATTTTGGAGACTGATAATATTATGCTAGGAGCTTGTCACAACTGAAGACAATCTCCGCATAGCTATCCAGAGCATAACAACATTTTGATGTAGCCTTGGTGTTCTAGCCTATGTCAATTGGCCTGACACAGCCTTAAGCCAAGGCGGGAATACAGTAGTATAAAAGTTAGAGGGAAAAAAAAGATAGAACCACCACACACACACACACACACACACACACACACACACATACACACACACACACACAGGTAAGTGGGGAAGAAAGAGAATACAGTAGCATAAAAGTGAGAAAAAGTTGGAAGACCAGACGGGAAACAAGGGAAAGGTAGAAAAGGCAAACAACAACAACAACAACACAACAACAACAACAATAAACAAACAAACAACAACAAAACAAAACAGACAAACACACAAAAAAAAGGAAAAGATTGGGAGAGCAGAACAAAAGCAGGAAAAAGAAGGGAAAAAATAGGAAAAAACTAGAAAACTAGAAACAGCAGAAAAGGCGCGGAAGGAAAGAAGTATGCAAAGGGTACACAAAAAAAAAAAAAAAAAAAAAGTGACGTAAGATAGGAACGAGTACAAAACCACGGACTATAGAGACAAAGCAGCAAAGGTGCGAAAACAATAGGGAAAGCAGGACAATATATGACAAGGTAGAATGGGACATGAAAAGCAGAAAAAAGCTGAAGAATGTTTTTTTAAATAGTACAAGAGAGAGAGAATCAAGAAAAATAGCGGAGATGATAGAAAGTTAGAAAACAGTGGGAGAAAGAAGGGGAAAGCAGGAAAGTCAGAAAGGCAGGAAGCGATGGGACAAAGTAGGAAAAACTTGAAGAATGAGTAAGAAAAAAATGGGATAATCATGTAAAAACAGCAAAAGGATCGGACAGACAGAAAAAAAGCAAAATTTGGAAAGATAGGGGGTTAGTTACCACCAAGGACACAGACAAACAGGAGACGAACAGGAGAAGCGAAGCTAAGTGGTCACATGCTTTTATGTCACTGTCCTAAATGTTTTAATTGTTTCCACCTGAAGAAGACCTAAGAGGTCGAAATGCAATGTGTCTAGTCCTGTACTCAGTTTGTCTGTGTCATTGGCGGTAACTAACTAACCTCCACTCTTTCCAAATTTTTGCTTCATATTCCGCCTTCAGTCACTCCGTTTTGAAACTTAAAAAGAAAAAAAAGGCAGTGAAAAAGAATATGAAAAGCAGAAAAAGAGCAGAAAAAGGGGGGTAGGAAAAGATAAAGAACAAGAAAAGAGTTGGGAAAAGGCAAAAAAAAGAGTAGAAAGATAGAGAAAAAAAAAATAAGAAGGTAAAGGGCAGGAAAAGTAGAAAAAAGCAGGAAAAGGGATAGGAAGAGGGAGGGGAAAAAGGCAGGAAAAGATTAGGGAAAGCAGAGGGGGAAAGCAGTGAGAAGGTAAGAAAGGGGGGAGGGAGAGGGGGGAAGAAGCAGGAAAGGGAAAGGAAGAAAAACGGTCAGAAATGTAGGAAAATAAGCAGAGATGAGACAAAGTAGAAAAAGTGGTAAAACAGGGTGGAAAAAAACATGAAAAAGTAAAAAAAAAAAAAAAAATTAAAGAAAAAAAAATTCGGGAAAAAAAAAAAAACAAAAGTTGCAAAAAAGTGGATAAAGGAAAAGGCCGGACAAGGTATCAAGAAAAGGAAAGAAAAGTACAACAAAGGATTTTTTGAAAGGGAAACTTACTTGACTTAGTCCTCTGAATTCCCTGGGGAACATAGGGCCGCAACCACACTCTTCCAGCGGACACGGTTTCGGGAGATCTTCTTCAGCTCGGCCCACGTCATTCCGGCGGCCTTCACTTCTGCGTCGGTACTCTCCTTCGCCATGTCTGTCTTGGTCTTCCCACTTTTCTCTTGCCCTGAGGGTTCCATTCAAGGGCTTGTCTTTGTGACGTTGGATGGAGACTTTCTGAGGGTTTGGCCAATTCATCCCCACTTCTGTTTTCTGATTTCTAATTCTATTGGGACTTGCTTGGTCTTGTTCCACAGTTTCTGTGTTGGCAATAACATCTGGCCATCTGATGTTCACAATGTTTCGCAGACATCTGTT
>JADBJO010000044.1:32500-37500 GCA_016801955.1 Conus betulinus | reverse complement strand
GGCACATCCTACCATAGCTGTCCGACTGTCTGCCAGCTCCACTACGTCTTACCACAGTGTTGGTTTAAATGACTTGGTTTCAAATTGAGGTGACTGCAGGTGGAAACTGGAACAAACTTTTTAAAAAAAGGATTTACTATTCCGCCCAACGAGAGACGAACAGTTACAAGACAAAAGCACGACGCGTTTCGACCTCGTTGGTCTTCTTCAGGTTAGACAAAGAACACAATTGAAGACCATGAAAACGAGGCATGAACGGTCACTTATCCCCTAAAATTAGGCTCAGAATTGATGTGGTATGAAAACTGCTCCAGACCCATTTTAGTTATTTTCCATTCCACATCCATGTTGTGCCCAATTTAAGGAGGAAAACAAGACCGTTCTTTGTTTTCAATGTCTTGAATGTTGTTTGTCTTGGCTGGAAAAGGCCATAGAGGTCAAAACGCGTCGCGTTTTCTCATGTAACCTGTTTGTCACTTTCGTTCGGCGGAACAGTAAATATTCTTTTAAATTTGTTTAAAGTTATTTGAGCAAAAAAATTGTTAAAAACGCCCGGATTTGAATTTTTCATATATCGAAGACCGAGAGGTGACGAGATCAAGAATGTAATATAAAAGTCTACGTGATAATAAGTCAAAACTATTAACGTTTTTACATGCAAAAGTCCCCACGCGTACAAGATATTACCCATCAAACACCTGAAGCCAATTTACAGAAATATAAAATCATTGTGTATTGCTTCTTTTTCATGTTAGAGTGGTCTCAGTTTGTCTTGCTGCCGAGGTTTCGACGTTTCTCAGAAAAACTCATTTGTTTGGGAGGGGGAGGGGTTCCAAAGGAAATCTTTTCCATTTAGCGCAACAGCTGAATCTATTTGACAAACGTGTGTGGAAGAGTTTTATCTCCAGACGAAGTTTAGTATTGGACCAATTAATCAAAAAACAACGATTTGCATCTTCTGAAAACAATTCAATTAAATTGATTAGTTTGAGCAGGCAAAAGGCTATTCATTCATTGATTTATTGAAGTGTTTGATATGCCATTTGCGTATATGATTGTAGTGCATTGTGTAACTTCATGACAGATTTGTATGTGCGTGATTCAAACTTATTGACTGTAAATTTTAGTTCATCTATCAGAGTGGGTTTTATGCCATATTTTCCCATCAGAGACATGTCCTTTTCTGAGGTGTGATCTTTTACATGTGTAAAGTGCATGCTGCGTATAGAACCTCAGTTTATGATCTCGTCCAAAAGACCAGCTCCTAGATCACTGTAAATGGTCTCGTTAAACGTAAAGGTTGGGAAGTAGACGTTGGTGAGAGGGTGGGGAAAGGAAGGGGAGGGGGAAGGGATGTCGCATGCAAGATAAGAATCCTTCATAGACGCGGGTTTCTCTCGCATCTTGCTCAACAAGAAGATAGGAGAAGCTTGTCTCAACTGGCACATCGTTTAAAAAAAAAAAAAAAAAAAAACCTGAAGACCCGACTTCAGAAATTGGTGGATAAATGGAATGTGACCCAAGGACGATATCGCGAAATTATTTGTGCGGATCGGGCCTGAATCTGGATCAAATGGCTGATCCAGAATCCGAACGCCGATAATACACTTTGGTTAGGGTGAACACGCAGAGCTTTCTTCTGGACAATAAGGCGCCCTAAATGTCAATAAAAGGTTGATGAAAATGTTGATGACAACGATGATGATAGTAGTAATAGAGGCAATAACATTACTTTATCACAATACAATAATGACTTGTAGACAGCTCTTGACAGAACGTAGTCCTCCATCAAAGTCGAACAGATCTTGGGTCCACTCTCTTTGATCGGGATTCACTCAACGGATCCCTCTACCAAACTAAAACGATGCGTTCATCTTAGGGCCTCATATGTTGTATCCTTTCGCCTAATTTAGCGAAAATTGGTGTAGCAGATTTGCTCCCCCCCTCTGTTTTTTTTTTTTTTTTTTTTCCCCATATACCTATCTTTTGATCCGGTTTCGTAATCCACACCCAAATTTGATGGCTTCGTTCTTGGGCCAGATTGCATCATTTTTGCCAAGCTTGGTTAACTTTGGTTTTGCAGTTTTTGAATAATCTTGCAAACAGGCAGACAAATGAACAGACTCGAATGAAAATGTAACGCTGGCGGAGGTCAGAGTAAAACCAAGACCCATCTCAGGTGATCTGTATCATGCTTGAAATGGGGACAGGATGTGGAAAAGGTATCCATGTAATCTAATCTGAGAATTCCGAAATAAAACGATCGTGTTAAATTCTGTGTGGTGAACAGTTTTTGAAAAAAAGTTTCTCGTGGGACCAATCGTTTTGATGATTGGCTTCGTTCATACTAAAACCTGGCCAGCTGCCGACAGATAACACAACCCACGCACATCAAAACACAGCCATCTGCGAGTTAGGCCTGGATACAAGCAGAGATTTGATTATCTGATAGGCCTACAACATGACAGTCTTTCAAAGGGGGTTATAGATCTAAATGTAGATTTAGGACCGGGACAGTTCTCGTCGTGCAGCGAGAGCAAGAAGCAACGTAGGGATGACCCCAGTTAAAGTTGGGCAACTGACGGACCACTTAAGCTATACGTTCCCATGTAGCGCTTCTAGTGTCTCTGTTGTGGTGAGTTTTAACCCCCATCGTGAAAAATTGCGGATTTCTTTTTGAATAGCGTCTTCCCCTGTGGAACAAAAGAATTCATTAGGCTAAGACTTAAGTCCCATGGGTCAGCCTGCCATCTGGTGTGTGTGTGTGTGTGTGTGTGTGTGTAAAAGTAGAGAGAGAGAGAGAGAGAGAGAGAGAGAGCAAATTTGCCGACTGGTCCTGGCTGACACTGGCTGTGGTCTGTGCATGAAAATCGTCAAAAGCCATGGAGGGAGAGAAGAAAGTCACGTGTGCGCCATATGCAGACTTTTTCAGCTGACGGCAACTGGCAGCGTGTAGTAAGAATGCACCCCGACACGAACAAAATGCCGGACTGCTGGCACTTAAAAACATTCAATTTAGACCAAATCAACTTTTCAGTTCCAGGCGCTCCAAAACAAACAAACAAAAAAGCTGTTTTAAAATGATGTAACCCATTTTATATTACTGGCAGAGTCACATGTTGGGGACCCCCCCTTTTTTTTTTTTTTTTTTTTTTAGTTATACTTTTTCTTGTGGAGAAGTTAGAAAATATAGGATTTGCAACGAAGCAGGATCCATCATGTGATCTGGATCAGTTCCACGAATCTGCCCCCTAATACAACGGGCTTGTTCCTGAGCCACTACCCATCTTTTGACGAAGTTTGGTGAAAAGAGATTAGGCCATAGGCCCCGGTCGTTTTTGTGTGGTCATGCCTGCAAATCGGCTAAACAACATACACAGGGGAAAACGTAACCTCCTAGGCGGAAGTAATGATAATGATATTGATAATAACATAGCGACAAGAAAAAACAACAACAACAACAGTAACAGTAGTAATAGTAATGATAGGAATAGGAATAATGTAATGATGATAGCATCACTTTGTACCTCTGTTCCCCAATGAAAGCATTCCACCAGTTAACTTTTAAGCTGATCCGATGCAGTCTAAACAAGATGCGCGTGCCCTCGAGTTTTATCGATATATCTATCTGCCTTTAACTTTCATCTTTGATATACAGCAGAGTAGGCTTACACGTATTTTACGATCTACAAAGTATCCGAGTAGGGAGAGACGAATCATCACTTCACTTGGCTCTTGCGCGTTTCTCCGATCGGCATTAGAAGGAATTATCTGAAGGTCGATCTTCAGGTCAATGGAGGCCTGTTGTATCACTGTGTCTGTCTCACGACTGTATGTTTCAAGGCACCACGAGGAGGAACGCATGGATCGTCGAAGACATGTTTTGACCGCATACATTTCCATGGTTTGTTTCAAAGACTTGATGAAAGCAGTCTTTATACCCTCTTATGATACGTTTAAAAAAAAAAAATTCTGAAATGGACACAGTCTTGGTGCTGTCCGATGATTTGCACTGAAGACATTTTTAGATGGAGGCAGGCTCGGTCCATTACCGTGGTTTGTTCTGAAAACGTTTCTGAGATTATGTACGCGAACTGCGCTGCTGGTGTCTGTGGTGAGAGATGCTGAGATGTAGGTGTGATTGTTGTGAAACTCAAGTCATAATTCCACACCAGTCAGCCACTTTCACTTAAAGTGATATTAGACAGGAAGTGAGTGTTTACTTGTATATGTGTATGAGTGTAGTAGTATGCATGCGTGTGTGTGTGTGTGTGTGTGTGTGTGTGTGTGTGTGTGTGTGTGTGTGTGTGTGTGTGTGTGTGTGTGTGTGCGCGCGCGCGCGCTTGCGTGTGTGCGCCTGTGTTTGTGTTAAATATTAGCGGAATTACTACATAAGCACAATCCTTAGCAAAAATCAACATTAACAAATCAAACTGCAATAGTCAAAACAAAACAGTCTAAATTATGCAGAAATCATAAAAACGAGCCGACTGGACTTATCATTAAGTTCTGAACAAAGTTCAAAAGAAATACAGGTTCTTGGAAAATGCATTTAGATTCATCTTTTCTGAATTTTGATAGAGCTGATTCAAAATAAGGACAAAAGTACAAAATATGTGTTGTTGTACAACTATCAACAGCCCCGCATACACATTGGATGTTTTTTATGAACTTGGTTTGAAAGCGTTTAACCCTAAGTCTGTAAAACAGTGAAACAATTTTTTTTTGCGGTGTTTTGGGTGTTTGTTGACATTTTTTTGATAAAATGTATAATTCATTAATGAATTCTGTTTTGAAAAAAAAAAATGATCGAGCATTTAAACAACACTTATTGAAGAATTAGGCTTATGTACTTTGGGAAGCATGTACTCTTTATATATCTTTTCAAAATTTTCAAAAGAAGCTTTTTTAAATAGAGAGTAACCTTCTTGTAAACTTAAAAGAATGGGAATATCCTTGGATTTAAAAGATTTTTTTGCACCTGCCCGAGCTGTACGATC
>JADBJO010000044.1:7500-27500 GCA_016801955.1 Conus betulinus | reverse complement strand
CGAAGTTGAGCCATAGGGTTTAGACATTTCTGGATTCGCGCTGTTTGCTCTCTCTCTCTCTCTCTCTCTCTCTCTCTCTCTCTCTCTCTTTTCCCTTGTCTGGCTCCCGGCAAGAGACGTGTTTTGAGCGGCTCTGATAAATTTGAACCACTATCACCTGTATGCCCGTCGAAGGTCTTCCCCCTGTTTTAGAAACTATACGCTCAGTGCTGCTCTGCAGGAAATGACGCTGTCCTCGTTTAAAATTGAGGGGCAGAGGCAAACAAAACGGTCGTCATTCTGCGGTTACGACTACCGACCAGCCCCCTGCCAGTCGAAACGAAAATCACCTTGCTGTTTACCGACGAAAATGTCCGTCGCGGTGAACAGAAACAGAGCGAACAGCCAGAGAAAGAGACAGCAGTGTGAGCTTCTATCTTCTCCGACGAATTTATTTTTTTTTTGCCGACGCCACCAAGCCTGTTTTATAACGACAGTGCTGGCAACAGCTAAGCTGTGACATGTTGCTGTGTGATAACCACCCCTCTCCCTCGCTAGGCCTATACCATTCAGCAGGATATTGACATAGGCAAGTGTTGACACTCTGCGACAGTCGCTTTCAATGAAGCCCCAATGCTGTATTTGGTGTCGGTCAAACCAAGTGTTGTTGTTACTCAAGGCTGTGCTGACGAGTCGAGTACAGTTATCTCTCTGAAGAGGACAGACCACCACTGACTGAAAGGCCAGTACACAGTGCAGGACCGAAGATGAAGCAAGTAGAGCTATTCATGAATTACAAGGAAGAAATGATCCGGAGGATGTTTTCTAGAGAATGATCCATAGAGTAAATCCTTCAGGTAACGTGACAAATAGCGACACACTGGCATATTTACTGGACATGAGAAAAAACATGGACAGTCTTTCCTATACTGATAGGGGTGACGTGAAACTTGACTTCCAAGAGCACAGCTGTCAACAACGGAAATGTTGATGACTGTGGATAAATTTGCTGGTGATCATGTTGATCGTAACATCAGTGTTCAGTTGGACAACTCATTCCGTGATGTGGTTTTTTATCAAAAAGAACTCAGAAGGTAAGGATTGGTAGTTCCTTCTCTCAAAATGCTGGTTTTATTAGTGGGATACCACAAGACAGTATTTTGGGACCAATATTATTTATGGTGTTTTATAAATGATCTCCATGTAGAATTAAAGAGTACATGTAAAATCTATGCTGATAACACAAAACTTTATAACTCTTCAGAATTGCATAAGGAATTACAAAACGATATTGAAACAGTACAGTGGTCTGATACTTGCAACCTATATTTTAATGCAGAAAAATGTAAAAGTACTTCATATTGGTAAAACAAACCCACAAAAGGAGTATATAATGAAAATTGGAGACAAGGAAATAAAAGTATCAGAATGTGAGGAACAGAAAAGACCTAAGTGTGACTTTTGACAAAAATTTGCTATATTTGACAATCATATTGTAAATAGTATTAATAAGGCTAACAGAATTATTGGAATAATAAAAAAGAACCTCTGCATTTATAGAAAATGACACTTTTTTTTACAATTATATAAGGCACTAGTTAGACCTGTTCTTGAATATGAAAACACTGTATGGTATTCAATGCTAAAGAGACGATCAGAAGCTCTAGAACAGGTACAAAGAAGAGCAACCAAGATGATTCATAATATAAAAGATTACTCATATAAGGAAAGATTAAAATATCTGCAACATCCAACACTTGAGGCAAGAAGAATAAGTGGAGACTTGATTCAAGCATACATGATATCTAATGGAATTGATGATGTTGATAAAGCATGCTTTTTTTGTACTGCGCAGAAGAATATTACAGTGAAGATAAGATATTTTTAAACAATATTCCAGAACTAATTTTAGAAAATTTCCTTTTACTAATAGAGTAACCAGTTTTTGGAAAAGAACTAACAGTTAACATCAAACGTGCACACCTAGTATTAATGTTTTTAAGAACCTCATAGATGAGCAGGAATTATTAACTAAGATTAAATATGAATTTGATGGAGAATAGGACTGAGCTAGCCTATGACTGGACCTACGGTCACGAACAAAAAAATATATATACATACAGAAGGGGCGTACAAAGCCTAAATAGGCTAAGTTGTTTTTGATACAACGCCCCTGATCCTGATCCTGATCCTGGTTTCCTCATCGCGATGTTATTTTTATGCCATGTATTGGATGTTTTTTTTTTTGACATTTATTTTTTGAACAGCCCGAGTCCCCACCGCGCTCCCCCCCATGAGAGTGGACTTTGCAAGCTGATCTCAGTAAACCATTCATTCATTCATTAATTCTCTCTGTCTCTCGCGTTTGTGCTCAAAGTGGAGCCGTCGGCCGACGCGAGTTCTACCTTGCTCTTCTTACGCTCACCATAAAAAAATGGGCTCTCCTGTGCCCGTGTGAATGAATCTGTTAAGCTAGCCTAGCTGGCAGTCTTGTAACGTGTACAGTGAGATAGCTCCCCCCCCCCCCCCCCCCCCCCCCCCCCCCCTCCCCCCCCCACCCCCCCCCCGTTACCTCCTCTCTCTCTCTCTCTCTCTGGAGATGGTTTCCCCCACAGTATAGGGGATCAGCAGTGGGTGTATATTAACATTGGTCTGCGATATTCTGTGATGTGGTCCGTATTGTGAAGTTGAACGCTGAACCTGAATGGCAGGCAAAAACTCGTATAATAAGTAGGTCTACTAGGTATGGGCGTTGTGCCAGCTCAGCTGCGTTAACGTAAGGGAAGGCGGGCTCGGTGCAAGCAGCAACCGTAGGCAGCGACAGCAGGTGGTGGTGGTTCTTTGGTTTTTGTTTGTGTTTTTTTCTTTTTTAAAGTTGTTCTGCCGGAGCAAGAGCCGTAAGTTTAAAAAAAAAAAAAAAAAAAAAAGCGTGAGAGAGGGCATGGGTGGAAGGGATGGGGGTAGGAGACGCGGAATAGTGTCTTGATTGAAAGACAGTGCCAGTACCATTCGATTGTGCAATAGGAATGGCCGTGTCAATGAAAATATGGAGAACTTTAGAGCTGCAGTGATACCGCGGAACAACTATCAATATGATATAGGCTACAATATGTCAATGGAAACGTCTGACCACGGACCCTCCCCCCCCCCCCCCCACACACACACACACACACTCTCTCTCTCTCTCTCTCTGTCTCTGTCTCTGTGCGTGCGTGCAGGCGTGTGTCTGTGTGATAATAGTAAGTGTGTGCTCCTGAACAGACGCGTGTTGCAGTGGATGGTAATATATCAATGCGCACTAAAATATGCGCGCTCACTCACACAGACACATGCGCGCACGCGCGCGCGCGCGCACACACACACGCACGCACGCACACACACACACACACACACACACACACACACACACACACTGATGTCACCACGGTCCATGCGTCGTTCGTAAGGCTTGATTTATCGTGGAGTGGCAGTGGCACGTAAATGCAGCAAGCTCCAGTGCGAACGAAAACGAAGGCGCTTAAGTGGTCGTGCTCGATGTGCAGGTGCAAAGCACGGAGCGGAAGTCAGTCAGTGCTGAATGGAAATCGTAGCATTTTCAGCGCTTCGTTGCACACGTCTAACCGATGATGGGGGGAGGCGGGAGGGGGGTGGGATGGGGGGGGGGGGGGGGGTTATGGTCAGCAGGAAGTAGGCGTCTGACTTGTGTGTGTGGGCTGTGCGTATTGATTATCATATCGATTTATATTTGTTTTTTGTCTCGTGTTGATAATTTTACCGATACGTGGACGATTACCAATGATGATGAATGACAGTGCATACACACACACTCAGAAAATGCATGTCCAGTAACACACACGCACGCACGCACGCACGCACACACCACACAACACACACACATACACACACACACACACACACACACACACACACACACACTCGCTCTCACTCACTCACTCTCACACACTCACTCACTCACTCGCACACACATGCGCACGCGCGTGCGCGCGCGCACACACACACACACACACACACACGCAGGCACGCACACACACACACACACACACACACACATATACAGAGGGAGAGAGAGAAGAAAAGATCGCAGTAAACACTAACCAGGTTATGAAGTAAATCAGAATTAAAATTTGGCTATGATTAGGCAGAGATATGTCTCGAGAAAAGAAACAGTTGAAGTCAAATTACATCTGAATTAAATGTGATATGCATTCATCAGTCTGTAGAAGGAATCCTTTAATTGTTTTACGTTTGCATAATTTGTATCAAAGGTAGCTTTTGGCTTGCTCCCATCTTGGAAAAGGTAAAAAGGACAGCTTATTAGCAATTTTTGTTTCGTTTATACTAGAATCTTTTAGGAGATTAGAGGCAAATGACTGGATTGATTTTTGTAGATTGCATTCTTCTGGCCCGTTTCACGAAATCTATTTCTGAATTTAAGGATACTTTCTTGCACAGAAGTTATCCTGTGAAAGACTCTTTAATATGAATTTTGAAGCACATGCTTCTCCTAATGCATTCAGAGGTAATATTCCGATTTCACTGTATGTTCCTATGTTAGATGTATGTGTGGGAACTCCAAGGGCAAGTTTGTAAGCCTTGCAGTCAATACTCTGTAGTTTATTTAATAGATATTGCGGAGCGCTGAAAAAGACTTCTTGAGCATAGATTAATCGTGAGCGCACAAGAGCAGTGGATAATAAAGTTAAAGTATGCGTGTCTTGCCCCCATGGTTGTTTGTTTATAATTTTCAAAAAAGTTTAAACTTTTCCTTGCTTTGTTTAAGATGTATTCAATATGAACATACACACACCACACGCACGCACGCACGCACACACACACACACACACACACACACACACACACACACACACACACACACACACTGACTCACAAACACATACACACACACTCTGACTCACAAACACACACACACACACACACACACACACACACACACACACACACACATAACACACACTCTCTCTCTCTCTCTCTCTCTCTCTCTCTCTCTCTCTCTGACTCGCAAACACATACACACACACTCTGACTCACAAACACACACACACACACACACACACACACACACACAAATAACACACACACACACCTCCAAACTAACACAAGCATTTGTCCACACAGAGATAAATATGAAAAGCAGAAATAGGAAATCGATTTGAAGTTATCTAAAAGCTTGCAGTGTGTCATTACATCAACAGCCACCAACATCTACTCTCTCTCCTCTCTCTCTCTCTCTCTTTCTCTCTCTCTGTGTCTCTCTCTCTCTCTCTCTCTCTCTCTCTCTCTCTCTGTGTTTCTCCCAATATCATATGGGTGTATGTTTGAATCAGTTTTTTTTTGATACATATCAATTGTATAGGTAGATAGATGTAGATATCCAAGGCCTCCAAGGGTGGTACAGGACTGCTCAAAGGGCAGGTGAAGGCAGTGCTTCTCTGGGTCCTCCCCAGCACCTTCGGGTGTTTCTTTTTCTTCAGATATCTAGATGTAGATACATATGTATATATGTGTGTGTGTGTGTGTGTGCGTGTGCATGTGCGTGTGTGTATGTGATCCCATGATGAGAGATCTCAAGCTTTTAAAGCCCACGGCTCAAGAAAACAAAAAGTTCATGATGAGAACAGTGAGGCGGCCTTTTTTGTGTGTCATGAGACCGATAATTGTGTTGCATTTTTGTCCCTATAGTTTTGCTTTTACGTTAATTAGACAGAAAGTAATTAGATGTGTGAAAACAGTTACCAATCAGTTTTGTGCCAGTGCATGCTTTGAAAAATGGCACTGTACCTAGGATGGTGTACAGCTGAATGCCAGAAATAAATTTTATGATTTCAGAGCTCACTGTATCTGATAGCGCTTAAATGGTGTCTAAATCCGTGAAAATTATAATGTCATGATAACTGTTTCCTTCAAGTTCACAAGAAACAGTTAATCATTACTCTTTAAGAAACAAATCTGTCATTTTGACCTTTTGAGGGTAGCAATTTCCCATACTACTTGGAGGTGCAGACATGGCAACACACTACAGGGTAGAAGCAGGGGCAGATGCTGTTTCTGTCCTAATACAATATAGATGTGGATACACAGTCGAACTGTACTTAGTAGTATGCATGCAGTGTTGTGCCTTTCCATGTCAATTTGGGCTGGTTACTACGGCAACACTTCAGAGATTTCGTTTGATCTCCTGACTTTGCTTTCAGTCTTTTTTTTTTTTTTTTGTATGTGCTAGTGATTGCACAGCAGAGAAGAAAGAAGAAGGAATTTTTTTTTCTAAGCAGACCAGACACAAGAATCACAATTTATAAGAGGAAAAAGGAGAGAGGGGAGCCATTGTGCCAGGAAAAGAAGAGATACTAACAACACCCTAATGCAAAGAGAGGCTGTGGACTTTTTATTCCTTAGATAAAAGAATTATAACACCTAAATAAAACATGGTTTCCTTTGTAGAACATTGTTTCAACAACAGTTATTGTGAAACAAAAATTCTCTGTTTCAACATTTTGTTCCAATCAGTTAACCATACCATGCAAATGAGACATATTAAGAAAAAGAAATTCTTTCAGTCTTGGGGGCTGTAAGAGTTGTTTCTGAGAGATAAAAATGTTTTTATCATAGAATTCAGTTTCTGTCAACAAACCCTCTGTATATAGAAGGAAAAAAAAAAAAGATGAGCTTACCCTCATGTTGTTGTGCCTTGGATCCCACCGTTGTGAGTTCTGCATTTTGGTCCTTTATCTTTTACATATGTACTTTTGGGGATTGGTCCAGCCATTTTCACTCACATAACAGATTAAAACATGGAAGTAAACTGTTTAACTGTATTTACAGAAAAGAAGAAAAGATGATCTTCCATCATGATTCAGGTAAGTATCTAGCTCCCAGGGCTGCAAACAGGGTGGTAGCTGATCTGTCTCTCTGGCTCTGGATTACAAGTGCTGAACACACTGATTCTGCAGACTAGCTCATGGAAACTTGCTGAGTGTGTAGCCTACAAAGTTGACGTTTCTGCCCAGGTTTTTCTTTAGTGCTTTCATTCTGTGAAGTGATTATATAGTTCAGTTCTTTTTGAGGGTTGGGACTTGGCTTGCTGTTCCTTTTTTTTCCCCCGAACTTTTGTAACACCCTTCCCCCTTCCCCCCCCCCCCCCCCCTCCCTTTTTTTGTTTTTTTTACTAGTGGGCCTTTTGGCGCGCCCCCCCCCCCCCCTACTTCCCCTCCCCTCTCTTTCTTTCTCTCTCTTTGTTTTTTTTTTTTTTTTTTTTTTTTTTTTTTTTTTTTTTGTAATGCAAAGCAAGAATTAAATCTGAAACACTTCTCTGTTGTTTTCATAACAAAATGAATTGTAGAAACAGCTACGTTTGTATGGGTTTATCATCGCTCTAAGTGTCTTTGTATTATTAGATGCCACTGTTTATGTGTGTGTGTGTGTGTGTGTCTGTGTGTTTGATTCAAGTTCTAGTTCTGTATAAAAGAATGGAGTTTTATGTTCTTGTGTCAATGGGTTTTGTTAAATTTGTATGCCTCACTGGGGTTTTGACTACTCAAGAGTGTAGGGCTCATTGCTTGTGATCACGTGTCCTTGTTTTATCCTGCATCATTTTGCAGGGGCAGACCTTTGTTTTGCTGGAACCAGGGCTCTGAATGAAGAAAAAAACAGATGGTTTGACATTTACCATTGCGCCACCATCTTTTCGTTCCCTGACCCATATGCCTCGACAAATGGACGTTAATTTGTATTTTATATAATGTATAACATGTGGTGACATTTGTCTGGGTTTCTCTTTGTGTGAGTTGGGGTCTAGTTTTCAGTTCCTTTCCATCTGCTTGTATGCCATGCTTGTAGTTCATAAAATGCATCAACAAAAATAAGTGTGTGTGTGTGTGTGTGTGTGTGTGTGTGTGTGGTTGTGTGTGTGTGTGTGTGGTGTGTGCGCGCATGCCTGTTGGTATATATGCATGGGTGGAGGGATGTGTAAGAGTGGTTTAGAGAGTGCATGTGAGTGTGTACTGGTATATGTGTATGTTTATACTCATGGTAAATAATATAACGCTGTAATGCACACACGCAAACATGAAACAAATCCATAGATGTCACAATATTCATTCAAATAAATGTACATTGTTCAGAAAAACCATAGGAAAGACCACAAAATTAGACAGATGAGTTTATCACAAAGTAAAAGGTGGTATGAAGTTACAGCGTCGATGACATTGGTAGCATTTGTCACAGAATGTAACACATCAGCATCTTTTGATTTTTGCTGTCCACTTTTGGCAAGATACGTTATCATTCATAGTACTTTACCTCACGTTATTTATAATACAACTTTTTGTCACAGGAGATGTGTTGGCAGTGCATTTCTTTTGTGAAAAGACCATGTTTGTTTGTTTATCATTGAAGTCACAAAAACATTCACTGATGTTGGAAAAAGACGAACAGTATGAATCAATGATAGTGCTCGTTCAATGTTTTTCAGAGTCTTGACGTTCTGCTGCAGCTATGGCTTGGCTGTGGACTGTGACGACAGAGCCTCCAGACTCCGTCAACAGCGTCAGTGTTTCGCCGACTATGGCCTGCCGCTGAACTGGGACACTGAACACATCCAGGATGCTATCCACAAGGGGACATAAGCCATGTCTGTCAGTGAGTGTGGCCCCTGTTGAAGATGGTGTTTATGTTGAATGAGACTTTTGAACCTGTGCAAGAGCAGAGTGCTCAGGAAGCAGCTGAGCAGAAATGTGAACCTGCATGCCAGCATTGCTCAGGCGCAGGCCTTTTAATACTCACGCTGGTATTACTCCAACCTCTGAAATGATGGTTTTCANTTATTGTCTAACTTTCCGTATTTGGTTTAAAGTTGGTAAGAAGGTAATTATGCGTCCTCACGCAAACTCATAGTACCCCAAAAAATCAAGACGGGGGGGGGGGGGTGGGGGGTGGGGGGGGGAGAAGGGGGGGGGAGGTTGTTGAGGACCCGATCGTGAAGGTATGATTTGTAATAAACTTTTCCTTGTTTGGTTTCAAAGTTCGTAAAGACGGTGGTCCACATTGGCCTCAACACACCATCCAATACCTCAGAAAAACACAGAGAGAGAGAGAGACCAGCGAGAGAGAGGGAGAGCACTGAGATGAGGGAGAGGAGAGAGAGAGAGAAGACAGACAAGGACAGAAAGACAGACAAGACAGACAGAGAGGCGCACAGAGATCCCTCCTGTTCAGATCGTGTATACGCGTCTGTCATGACTTGACATGGAAAAGGAAATTTACTGACTTAAGGGACTAATGAAGCAGACCAGCACTTGACGGAGACATCTTGTGCGTGAGATAAGCTCGAATATGCATGTGTGCGTCCTCTCGTAGCGCAGTACAGTTTCCCTGAATAAAATCTATACGGGGAGTTCCAAAGTACAGTTTCCCAGAATAAAATCTATACGTGGGAGTTCCAAAGTACAGTTCCCAAAATAAAAATCTATACGTGGGTCCTCCAAAAAAGCTTATCAGGGACGGGAAATTGTAGCTCTTCATCAGGGTGTATTATGTCATATCTAATACTAATCTCTCTCTCTCTCTCTCTCTCTCTCTCTCTCTCTCGCTCTCTCTCTCTATATATATATATATATAGTTGAAGAGCAAAGATTTCTCCGTCAAGTGGTTGGTCTCATACAATATATAATTTAGTCCCTTGCGGATTCATTCCAAGAACTTGCCCTCAGCACTTGTATCTTAAGAGGTTATCTTTTATATGTTCTACTTTTTACAAGAAAATGTAGCTTGTTTTGCTCTTTCATGATTTTCTTTTGCTTCTTAGGTGGCACCTTTGATTGGTTTTTGAAAAACCTCAACAAACATACTAGGGTATTGCACACCAGCCTTTTTCTGGGATAGCATTCTTCTTAAAACCGAAAAAGGCAGAAGAGTCAAATTAGCACTTTCCCGCGATCACATGAGGAGAAACAATCAGATTTCAAAATAACTGGTATCTAACTAGAACTCGGATTTCGAAATACTATATCTGATTAGAACTCGGATTTCGAAATACTGAATATACTAGAATAGAACGCGGATTTCGAAATATAGATATCAGACTAAGACTTGTATGTTAGTGAGCTTTCTTCCATTGGAGGTAGTCTTCTTCCTTTTGAGATTATAAGCTTACTGAAGGTTCATTTGTGAAAAGCGTTTATTATTCCCATACACCCACTCAAGCACATACTGTTAGTTATGCAGAATTATCTACCACTGCAAATACGAAGGCTTATCGCCCGCCCCCCGCCCCCCCCCCCTCATTATGTCTACAATCTAAGACGGATAACGGCAAGCTTTGTGATAAAATTCTCTCTATTATAACATATATATGTATACACACAACTCTACAGTTTTCAGAACGTATTTCATATCTTATCTAGAACGAAACGAATGAATGAAACTTCTAAAAGTGTTACGGTTAATAGTTCTTTCACGCTTCGAACGTCAGTATTACACACCAGAATTGCCTTGTCTGTGCCACCGTGATATAAGCATCTTGTACATACGAAAAACTACCGCATCTGGAGCAACAACAAAATCTAATCTTGCCTGTTCACGTAGAGCCTTTTTTTGTTTGTTTGCCTAACCGTGATATGAGCCTGTGACATACGAAAACTACCAGCATCTGGAGCAACACACAAAAATCTAATCATGCCTGTTCAAGTAGATCCCTTTTTTGTTTGTTTGGTGGCTTGAATAGCGGAAAATACTACTAGATCTATCGCGCAAATAGGGTAAAAAAAACCTGTCTGTCTTAATTTCGACGGCTTTTTCTACGCCGCTGTGGTTCTTATTTATATGTTTATAGCTATAGCGATCTTATATTGTCAAGGACTACTTCATTATAAAAAATTCATGGCTATATGTGTGACATCTTCCAAATTAAAAACCCAGTGATTTTGGGTCCAGTAGGTTACTGTGAGTTCACGATTATCTCAAATCATAGTATGGCGATATGTAATTAAAATTATCTTAAGCATGATCAACGATGTCAAGTTGGTAGACGTGTGTGAAGGTCTTCTGCATATTTTTCCCATTCCTTCGTTTCTTTGAGTTCTGCTAACCGAAGCACAAGCTGTAGGCCATATTGTCTTCTGTCTATCCCATCACACCGAAAAAAACACCCAGATCCACTCAACCACTCCCCCCCAGCCCAGAGAGAGAGAGAGAGAGTGAGTGTGTGAGAGAGAGAGAGAGAGATGACGTTATGTAGAGAGTTTGTGAGGGGTTGTGTGTGTGTGTGTGCGCGCGCGCGCGTGCATTTGAATGTGTTTTGTGATGTGTGTGGTGTGTGCGTGTATACATGTCCGTGTATGTGTGGAGTGCGTGTTGGCACGTTAGCAAGTTTAATGTATGCGTTCTTCAACACAATAACCGAATAAATAACTATGTAGCAGAAAAACGTAAAAAAATAAAGAATCAACCAGCCCAGTTATTGGCCAATTAATCAGTATTTTCTCAAGTCCACTGATTAGCTGTCATTCTGACTCTGAGTCAACAAAGTGCATGATTAAAGTATATTAAAGCATTCAAAGCAAACAAACGAACAGTAAGTGAATTGGTGAATAACAATAACGTGAAACTAATAATTAAAATCGTACTTTTAAAAAATCTTTGGAACACAGCCATGCAGAACCAGACATTGATCGTGATATCAAATCAGTTATTGTTTCTTTGTTTTCTACGAAGTGTGTCTCTTTAGTTCCACTAAAGCTGTGTATACTATTTTCCATTTATCTCATGATCTTTAAAGTAAACACTTGAAATCAAATTGGTATGGAAATTATGTAACTTGTAACTCTTTTCGTCTGTCTCTTTGTTTTTCTTTAGTGTTGTGAATAGTTTCATAATTAGCGTAGATCCTGTCTTCTGTTTAAGGAAATGATTTTGATATTGGATATATTTTCATTTTGTCCACCAGTAAGTCATCGTACACTTTTGACTGTTATTTCATCATCATCACTCATCATCATCATCATCATCATCGTCATCGTCGTCATCATCATCGTCATCGTCATCATCATCTCTCGTCGCCGTCATCGTCATCATCATCGTCATCCATCGTCATCGTCGTCGTCGTCGTCGTCGTCGTCGTCATCGTCATCGTCGCCGTCATCGTCATCATCATCATCGTGAAGATTTGTACACACATACTTTCTTCTATAAACTGAACTATCCAAGGCGTTTACTGATAAGAAAAACAAAAATCACGTGCCTTCATATCGTCTTCATCTCTGCCTGTCTGTCTGTCGTTCGGCCTGTCTGTCGGCCTGTCTGTCTGTCTCTCTCACCTTTCTTCCCCGCTCTCTTTCCCCCACTCCTCCCCCTCTCTCTTTCTCATCATGAAATGTACAAGGAGAGTGAAACATGGGCAGGTTTGCAGCCTACGTAAAATGAATTAAGTCCAGAACTTAGAAGACCACGCGTCTAAGTTTACAGCCGACTTACGGAACTGCTTATACGATTACTTGTTGAAGGATAGTTCTGGCTATTACCAAGAAGTTCTACAGATAACTAATTTGAGGGGTTCAGCTATTGAACTTCAATTAAAGGTCAAATATTTGTGCGCCAGGAAATCAGGCTGTCTTACGGCAAGAGAAAGATAGGTACGTGACAGTATTGGTATAACTCTTGTTAATGTTTGTGAGTACTTTTGGTTTTGTTCTCTCCTAATTTAAGTTCTGTAGCCACTTGCAAAGATCTGGTAATGGAACAAATATTTGCACCCAGTGCATCTTATGCAGACATGATTTTGAGAAAGTTTTTAATAATCAGAATATAATCGTATAGTTATGTTCAGAACTGTGCTGTTTGGATAAGAAAGATATTTTGCATTGTAAATCTCTTCATTGATTCAGACTTAGACAGATCTAGGGGAATTTCAATGAAAAGCGCCAGACTTAATACGCGATGAGAACTAACGAATTAGATGTATTGTGTCAGATTGTTGAAACTGATCATGATTAATGCCACAAACAGTCTCACCACATGGTTACTTACTATTAGACGCAAAAGGTAACTAGGTGACGAACGTACGTGTATGTCTTGGCGACCTTGGGTTCGAGAAGACGTGGTATGATAGCAGCAAAGAGAAGAAGTTTGTATCTGTACAGACTTTACGCTTAAATACTGGAGATGGCAAACACTGGTAAGTCGTACCCGTTCTAGTACAGCACTGATGAATGCACTTTTCAATTCTACACACTTCATTAATCAACCAACTTCTTGGTAGTATATATAGGTACCTACGAATTATTGTGACGAAATTTGAATGCAGTTTTCAATTCCATACCAATTCATCAGTCGATTAATTTCTGTGTAGTCTAAATAGACACCCACGAACTACTGTGACGAAATTTGAATGCAGTTTTTCAATTCCATAATTTCATTTATCAGCCAACTTCCTTGCAGTAAATAGGTACCTACGAATTTTTGTGACTAAATTTAGGTTTGGTCTCTCTGACATCAGTAACCATAAATTGTGCTGTAAAGCATGTCCATTGTTTGAGGATTTTGTTAAGCATGAAGTCCATTTCGTTTCGGTTTTCGACGTATTCCGCTCTGACAGATCGCTCCGTGTGGCGCCATGACGGGTTTTCATTTTTGCCATTTAGCCATGACGTTTTCTTGCTTTGCCATCAATGCTATGACTTTTTTTTTGCTTTGCCATCAATCCTATGACGTTTTTGCTTTGCCACCAGTGCTATGACATTTTTGCTTTGCCACCTGTGCTATGACGTTCTTTTTCTTGCTTTGCCATCAATGCTATGACGTTTCATGCTTTGCCATCAATGCTATGACGTTTCTTGCTTTGCCATCAATGCTATGACGTTTCTTGCTTTGCCATCAATGCTATGACGTTTTTTTGCTTTGCCACCAGTGCTATGACATTTTTTGCTTTGCCACCAGTGCTATGACGTTTCTTGCTTTGCTATCAATGCTATGACGTTTCTTCCTTCCCCAACAGTGCTATGACGTTTCTTGCTTTGCCATCAATGCTATGACGTTTTTTGCCTTGCCACCAATGCTAGGACGCTTTTGTTTTGCCGCCAGTGCTATTACGGTTCTTGTCTTGTCACGAGCGCTATGACATTTTTTTTTTTTTGCTTTGCCAGCAATGCTATGATGTGTGTTCAGCTTTGCCCCTAGCGTGATGACTTTTTCCTTTTGGCTTTGCCACCAGCACTATGACTTTTGTTTTTTGCTTGCCAGCAGTGCTGTGACGTTTTTGGCTTCGCCACCATGCTATGACGGACGTTTCTGGTGTTTGCCTCCTACCCTATGACGTGTTTTTTTTTTTTTTTTTTTCGGTGCTTCGACACTAGTGGCTATGAATTTTCGTGTTTTAAACCACCAGTGGTATGACGTTTCGGCTTTTGCCACTCGTGCTATGGCTTTTTTTTGCTTTGCCAATAGTGCTATGACTTTTTTTGCTTTGCCAATAGTGCTTGACTTTTTTTGCTTTGCCAATAGTGCTATGACGTCTTTTGTTTCCGTTGCCACCAGTGGTATACAACTTTTCTTGCTTGTCACCAGTGCTATGACATTTTCTTGCCTTGCCATCAGACTGTTGCTTTCTTGCTTGGGCACCAGCCGTATGATCGTTCTTGTTTTCCAATCAGAGCCACGTGTTTCTGTGTTTGCACCAGCGGTACGACGTTTCTTGCAAATGCCATCAGCACCATGACGTTTTTTTTTTCCCACACTCTATGAAGGTTTTTTTTGTTTTTGCTTTGTTTTGCCACCACCTCTATGACGTCTCTTGTTTTGCCACCACCTCTATGACGATTTTTGTTTTGCCACCACCTCTATGAAGTTTCTGTTTTGCCACCACCTCTATGACGTTTCTTGTTTTGCCACCACCTGTATGAAGTTTCTTGTTTTGGCCACCGCCTCTATGAAGTTTCTTGTTTTGCCACCGCCTCTATGAAGTTTCTTGTTTTGGCCACCACCTCTATGAAGATTCTTGTTGTGCTACCAACCTCTATGAAGATTCTTTGTTTTGCCACCAGTGCTATGATGCTCCTTGTTTTTTTTATCCACCACCTCTGTGAAGAATTATTTGGTTTGTTTTGGTTTGCCACCACCTCTAGGTCGAGTCTTGTTTTGCCACCATCTCTATGAAGTTTTTGTTTTGTTTTGCCACCACCTGTACGAAGTTTCTTGTTTTGCCACCGCCTCTATGAAGTTTTTTTGTTTTGCCACCACCTCTATGAAGTTTCTTGTTTTGCCACCCACCTCTATGAAGTGTTTCTGTTTTGCCACCACCTCTATGAAATTTCTTGTTTTGCCACCACCCTCTTATGAAGATTCTTGTTTTGACACCGCCTCTATGAAGTTTCTTGTTTTGCCACCACCAACCTATGAAGTTTCCTTGTTTTGCCACCAGTGCTATAATGCTCCTTGTTTTTCCCACCACCTCTATGAGTTTTTTTTTTGTTTTGCCACCACGTATATGTAGATTCTTGTTTTGGCCACCAACCTCTATGAAGTTTCTTGTTTTGCCACCCGCCTCTATGAAGTTTTTTGTTTTGCCACCACCTCTACAGAGTTTGCTTGTTTTGTCACCACCTCTATGAAGTTTTTGTTTTGCCACCACCTATATGAAGCTTCTTGTTTTGCCACCACCTCTAGATGATTCTTGTTTTACACCACCAACTATATGAGGTTTCTTGTTTTGCCACCACCTCTATGAAGTTTCTTGTTTTGCCATCAGTGCTATAATGCTCCTTGTTTTTGCCACCACCTCTATGAAGTTTTTTTTTTTTTTTGTTTGGTGGACACCACCTCTCTGAAGTTTCTTGTTTTGCCATCAGTGCTATATGCTCCTTGTTTTTTGCCACCACCTCTATGAAAGTTTTTTTTTTTTTTTGTTTTGCCACCACCGCTATGTAGATTCTTGTTTTGCCACCACCTCTATGAAGTTTTTGTTTTGTTTTTTGCCACCACCTCTATGAAGTTTCTTGTTTGCCACCGCCTCTATGAAGTTTTTTGGTTTGCCACCACCTCTACAGAGTTGCTTGTTTTGCCATCAGCACTATGACTTTCTTTTTTCCAACATCGCTATGGACGTTTCGTGTTTTGCCTCCTGAGACGATGGAGTTTTCGTGCTTTGCCATCAGCGCTACAGACTTTTTTTTTTTTGTGCTATGCCACAAACGCTATGTTGTTCTTTTTGATTTGCCACCAAGGCTATGACTGTCCTTGCTTTGCCACCAGGCTCATATCCTTTGCTTTGCTACCAGCACTATGGCCTTCCTTGGTGTGTCAATAGCCCTATGTGTGTGTCTTGCTTTCCCACAAAGTGGCCAGCGCTCTGATGTTTCCTATCACCACCAGCGCCGTGACGTCTCTTTTACTTTTGTCACCTGAGACTATCACGTCATCTTGACTCGCCACCAAGGACTTGGGACGTTTCTTTTTTGTTTTTGCCACCTGAACTATGACCTTGTCTGTTTTTGTGCCACCTGAACTATGACCTTTCTTGTTTTGCCACCTGAACTATGACCTTTCTTGTTTTTGCCACCTGAAATATGACCTTTTCTTGGGTTTTGAAACCAGAGTCATGACATTTCTTGTTGTGGCCACCAACCGCTACGGATGTTACTTGTTTGTGCCATCACAACTTTTTGCTTGTCGCTGTTTTGCCTCCATTGCTGTGATCTTGTTTTGCCAACAGTGCGTTGACGTCTGTGTCTTTCTTTCCTTCTTTCTTTCTTTCTTTATTTTTCACCTGTATTTTGCCACCACCAGCACCGTTCATCTTTTCTCTTTTATGTCTGGGTTTTCTGAAGCACTTTGAGACCCTTTTTGGATTATTTTGTATTTTAGAATGGGCTGGAAACTCTCTAGTCCTGCGATCTGCATCCTAGGTGAACGTATTAGAGATACAGCTTAGAGCAGAGTCAGTCAGTACGAAAATTAGTAGATGTAGTGGTTGTAAATAGATATAGCTATTTTTCTGTGCTACGAATTCTTCCACCCATCACATATTTGTCCGCAAATGTTGTTTTCCCACCGCAGAGTCCAAAGAACTTCAAATTATTTATGGATCCAATTCAACAGTGTGTCTTTTAGATATATTTATGAGAGTTCTTTTGTTTTATACATATTTTACAATACATTTTTACGAGAAGGCGTGTGTGTGGTAATGTGGGAAGCATGGATATGCAGACATGAGAGAGAGAGAAAAGAAAGAAAGAAAGAAGAAGAAGAAGGAGAAGAAGAAATAGAGAAGAAGAAGAAGAAGAAGAAGAAGAAGAAGAAGAAGAGAAGAAGAAATGTTGTATAGTCCTCTACATTGGCCTATTGGTCTTTTTTCCCACAGTTATTTTACAGTCAAAATAGTTATCAATTTTTGTGACACTCTATATCAAAAAATGTTTTTTTTTTTATTTTATTATTATTTTTGTCGTGGACAGCTTTTGTGTTAATAACTCGTTCATAAAGTTAACATGAAGAGTAAGCTTTTTCATGTGACGTGCTCTTCTCTTCATACTATCATCAGCTTCCTCTTGATAGTAATGTTCCAGAGAGCTGCATCTTCTGCGTAATGTTAATCAGTTGTTGCTTCTTCTGCAAGATGTTAGCGTTGCTTCAGTCCTCACTCGCTGTGTTGTTCGATCCAATCTTTTCGCAAGCATAGAAGCAAGCGCGCTCGCTGTAGCACCCCCCCCCCCCCCCCCCCCCACACCCCGCCCCCCCCCCCCCCCCCCCCCCCCCCCCCCAACATATACAACACACACACACACACACACACACACACACACACACACGCACACACACACACACACACAAGCAGGCCAGTGCGCACACACTCACGCAACACACACACACACACACACACACACACACACACACACACACACACACACACCACACACACACCACACACAATTTTTTGGAACAACTTTCTTGTAATGTCTTGATATGTAAAGAACTGATGTCACCTTCTGTTGGATTCCATGGCGTTGTGGTATTTGCGGTAATGAGCTGGCTGATAAACGTGCAGAGAGAGGATCCAGAAATGAAAAGTGCGCCACGGTATTGAATATATGCTTCTCTTTATCTGAAGTCAATCAATTATTAAAGCAAACCGTCTGGTGCCGATTCAGAAAACACTACAAAAATGCGTTGCTTGGTGTGGCTGATAAAAAACACTCATTTAATTAATTATGAACATGTAAACAGCTTTCCTCATTCACAAGTGAATATGTACCAATACAGAAATTTCATTTCAATATAATATAAATCAAAAGTTGATGCCTTAAAAAATAAATATACAAACGAATGTCTTTTCAGATTTAGGCTTGTTCTCAATGTTGTTTTCTCTTTAATTTGCGTGTGTTAAATTTGTTGCAGGGATATTTAGAGGGACATATATATATATATATATAAAAATATATAAAATATATATATCAAAAATACTGTTAAAAATCCTAATAAAATTTCAAAGGTGCTCAACCCCTTGGGGAGCAACATCTGTTTAAAATAAGGTATTAAAAGGAAGTTTTAAAATTTGTGTTATATATGTATATATGTATGTATGTATGAATGTATGTATGTATGTCTGTATATATACATATACATATATATATATATATATATATATATATATATATATATATGTATGTATGTATGTATGTATACACACATATTTGCACTTAGATAACCACATTATGCATACACTTACACAGTCACAGGCATTTACGCATCTCTCTCTGTCTCTCTCCTCTCTGTCTGTCTGTCTCTCGGATCTCTCGGATCTCTCTCTCTCTCTCTCTCTCTCTCTCTCTCTCTCTCTCTCATCTCTTCTCTATCTTCGTCTAATATCATATGTGAAAAAGACGTAAAACTGAAGTACTACTACTACTACTACTACTACTACTACTACTACTACTACTACTACTACTACCACACACACACACACACACACACACCACACACACACACACTCACACACCACACACACACAACACACACACACACACACACACACACACACACACACACAACACACACACACACACACACACACACAAACACACACACACAAACTCAACACAACACGCACACACACACACACACACACACACACACACACACACACACACACACACACACACACACACATATATATATATACATACAAAAATACACACATACAAACACGCGCACACACCACACACACACACACACACACACCACACACACACACACACACACACACACACACACACACAAACACACACACACATTCACACACAACACATACAAACAAACACACACACACACATAGACACACACAATCGCACACACACACAACACAACACACACACACACAACACACACACACACACACACACACACACACACAAACACACACACACACACACAAAGGCGCGCGTTCACGCGTTCAAACTCCTGCAAGTGGATTCCTCAGATTTTCAAGTGAATCCTGAACAGATTATCATTGATGTAACGAAACGCTCGACAAACCCATCCGATCGGCCCCACTCAAGTGACATGCCAACACTTACCTATGTGTAAGCAAGTGAAGTTGATGTGTGAAATTGCACTTAACTTGAGTTAGTTCTCTGTTGTTCAATCGAATGTTGAATGTTTGAACTTCTCTCTTCAGTTCTGTCTCTTGGAGCTGCAAGTACTTCTAAGAGTACAGGCCTAAGGAAAATTATTCCAGAGCCAGTCTTCAGTATTTTACCAAGACTCGGAACAAATAAAAATTTCTTTCATGATTAGTTCCGGAAAGTTGCTCCTTCCACCACTAGTAAGAGAGAGGGTGTAGGTGAAATGTTAAGACAATTCTCATCGAGAATTATTCCAAGTCCTTCCCCTAGAGGACCCACCTACCACTCATATCTCTCGTCACAATTGACAGAAAGAAGTCACACTATGCACATGCAAATAGTTAGGACTAAAGCCCTTCATTTAAACGGAGTCAG
>JADBJO010000044.1:0-2500 GCA_016801955.1 Conus betulinus | reverse complement strand
CATTCGGTCACTGAGTCACTCTTTCATTTTTTTTTTTTTATCCACGGAGGATATATGCTATGTGTATACTTGTCAACCATACCAGCCGCCAAACCGATCTCTTCCGAAAGTTGGTGAAGGGAATTTACAGTGTGCAAGAGTATGCGAGCTTCTCACACAGAACCTCGGATTCTAGTCTGCTTCGAAGGACATTTCGGGAGATGAGTCAGAATCATATATTAACCCTGAGGGAAAAAATCACCTGTACTGAATCAGCCGTGGCAGAGATTTGAACTCTCAACCCTTAGATCACCAGGATATGGGTCCGGTGTTCTACCACCTGAGCTGTTCCGGCCTCCACAACTTTTCCTGGTCCAAACATGGGTGGCTTGCAGGATTCTAATCACTTTGCTGTAACTGATCAAAAGTTCACACACTTGTTGATATGAAAACCGATCGTGTGGTCTTAACAGCATTTGATTAGAAAAAACAGCTGTGACAGTGTCCGCTTGTATTTCCTGTGGTTACCCATGTCAGTGACTATCTTTTAAGAGACTTTCACTTAAGTGACTATCAATCAAGCATAGCGACATCCATCTCCGTGGCATCTTGGTAAGGCGACAAGGCACAGTGTGTGTGTGTGTGTGTGTGTGTGTGTGTGTGGTGTGTGTGTGTGTGGGTGTGGGTGTGTGCGTGCTTTCATAAAGGGCAAAGTGGACTCACGAACTGCGATGGAATCCGACACGTGAGGGGCTCTTTATTTATTTATTTATTTATTTGAATACACTTTTTACAATTTTATTTCTCACAGAAAAAAGTCATATTTGTCAGTATAGGGAAACACAATAATGTTAATGTAATGATAATAATAATAATAATAATAATAGTGATAGTAATGATAATAATAATGATAATAACAATGATAGTAGTAATCTAAAATCATCTGAATGGGTCCCACACAGTAACATCGCACACACACACACACACACACACACACACACACACACACACACACACACACACACACACACACAAAGATTCGCATATACAGCATGTGACAAACTGAAATTACCAGCAGGAACATCAATCATTATTTTTTGGTGCGATATTGAGAGTCGGTCACGAAACGCTGCAATGGGTTTTTCTAAAAATTATCAGTACCTTGTCGCTGCAGGATCTTGTGGTAATCTGCTTTCGGTTGTGTTGTTGTTGTTGTTGTTGTTGTTATTCTTTAGTTGTTGCCTCATCTTCCGTGTTTCCCATTGGCTCACACCGGCTCCCGCTCACGCAGTCACAAACACCCAGGTTTGTCTCGTCGTAGCCTCAAAATCGGCAATCTACAGGGAGCAATGAATATCAGGTAGCCATGAGACAACCCACTGGAGGAGACACTGCGGTGCTGTTGACTCCCTTCGGCGGCGTTGAGTGGCGTCTGTTCTGATCCAGTGAACGCAGGACTCCTCCTACTAAGCCCTCCTTCCTGTCACTGCTTAATCTTGAAGCCAGTGTGAGTGCACGCCCTCCATATGAGGGTGCCACCAGGATTGTCCAGTGACAGT
Organism: Conus betulinus; assembly: GCA_016801955.1. Lineage (NCBI taxonomy): Eukaryota > Metazoa > Mollusca > Gastropoda > Neogastropoda > Conidae > Conus > Conus betulinus. Next base: position 962 of record JADBJO010000044.1, on the reverse strand, counting down.
CCCTGTGAACTTGCCGATATTGACGACCGGGACAGGAACTCGTCACAAACATGGTTATGGAGAGGGAATCGGTACTGAGGCTACCCGAGTGAGTATGAAAATGGCAGAATTCAAAACTTTGAAGAAGAAAAAAAAAGTAATGATCAGTGAGTGTGTGTGTGTGTGTGTGTGTGTGTTGTGTGTGTGTGGTGTGTGTGTGTGTGTGTGTGTGTGTGTGTGTATTTTATTTAACGTCTTTCCATTAGTCGTGATATTAGACGAAAAAAAAAAGTGCCTGAGTAAGACTTGTGCATGTCTAAACTGTCCGGAATTCTATATAGTCATGTACGTGTGTATCCATACGGATGCTTAGGCGTGAAACTTTATGTGTATTTGAATGTAAGAAGAATATATAGCTACACTATTATAAAAGCAAAAAAAAAAAATCAACAAAATTATAAACATCACCCCCCTCCTCTCCCCCTCACCCCTACTCCTCTTCTACCCTCCCTCACTTCCGCATTAAAAAAAAATTATAGTAGACCAATTGGACTGTTCTCTAGACTTACACAAAAGTCATAAGTCCAAGCCGGTGAATCGAATATACTGAGCGAGTTATTCTGCGATAAAACTGGAATGAATATCTTCAAGCTTTGACATGAAAGAACATGATTAGGAGCTACTTTGCATCCACAAATGCAAACTATATTTTTGACATATTTTGTTTAGGAAGCATCAAGTTTCCATCTATACATTAAGGAAAGTGAATTTTTAAGTCGTAATAAATATTTTGAATATCAAAATGGTCTTGGTTGTTTTGGATGTTCACTTCATTTTGGAAAACATTCCAAATGTGCGACCTTAGTAGGCCATAATGCGCATGCAAGGAAAGAGGAAAATGAAGAACCACACTTAACGCATGCTGTGCACTCACTCACAAACACAAAACTAGTTAACAATGGTTCTGTACACGCTTGTGAATG
>JADBJO010000043.1:1340193-1345193 GCA_016801955.1 Conus betulinus | reverse complement strand
TTAGAGAGACACACACACAGACAGAGACCCTACTGTGAATTAGGAGCGGTGGGGGAGAGAAAACGTGTGCACTTTGGTCTTTTGAAGCATTGTGTATGATGACGCTTATCTTGAGGCTTTTTTCAGAAATGGTGATCCTTTGACAAGAAACTGAAAGGTCCAGACCAGAATCTTTCGAAATGCAGAACGAATACACCGACATAAGGAGAATGGAGGGAATAGAAAAAAATACTGGAATAGAAATCCACTGAAATGACATTACAAGAATAAGAACGGAGCCAAGTGTGAACAAAAGAGTCCTCTTCTCGCCCCCTGTCATTTCAATGGGACTGGATTCCAGTGCCCTGAACAGAATCTTTCAGAGGAAAACGATAAACCCCAGGTCCAGAGGGGTAGTACTGGTAGCATGCACCCAGCCCACGTTCCAGATCGGACGGTGACAAGGGAGCTGCTCTTGACGGGGAAATCCACTTTGACAAGAAACCAAATATATATGTCGGCCGGAAAAGAAATACGAGTGGCATTGTATCACAGTGACCTCAAATCTCCAGGGAGAACAAGATGCAAAGCATATAAACGTACTCCCAGTATCTTGAATACGCATGTACATGTCAAGAGCATGCTTACTATGAAAAATACCCATGATCTACCAGTCAGTTATTAGATCAAAAAGCTATTTTAAAATCCGTCAAATATAGTACTTTCATAGATATTTGTCAAATTGAAAAAAAAAAAAAAAAAAAAAAAAAACGTCACAGTCAAAAATGCGTCATAATGATTTCGTCACTGAGATGTTCCATAAAGAAGAAGAAAAACCGTTTGGGGCCGTTATAATAAAACAAAAAATAAAACATCGGGCATCATCCATGACCCATAATAAACATACGTACAAATTTTCAGAAAGATCGGCCCAGAAGTTTTGTCTGGAGTGAGTGGAACACATTTTGACCACGGACAGACACACAGGCCGACACACAGACAGACTGCATTTCTTCGTTCCCATTGTAAAGTACTCGCTGTTCTATAAGAACTGGGAGTTCAAAAACAGCGCAAATGTCACTCTCAACAACAACTGGTCGTGACGATGGAGTCATGCAATGCAATTGGACAATACCTCTCCGTGGCTCGTGCGGTTTAGCAGCGGTTCAGTGTGTTAGAAAAATGAACAGATTTCACAAGAGAAGGTGATGATGAAGGCGATCCGGCAAGAAGTTCTCAACCATTAAAACTGATCTGGTGGATCTACAACAGAGTTTCTTTCATTCGTTTTTCTTTTTTTTCTGCTTTCTTCATTTCTTTTGTTGTTGTCGTTGTTGACGCACTGTCTATTGCTGTCGCCATCGTGTTTGTTGGCATATATTGTGAGCTAAAATATTCAAAATGGGGGAGGGGGGGGGGGGGGGGGGGGGGGGGGGATAGGTTTTCTGAATGAACGTTACGCTTTTTTTTATATTGCTGTTCTTGCAGTCGCTTAGCCGTGATCAGTGCAACGATTTAAATTAACTCCCCTGCTGGGGAGGCCTTTCTTTAAAACATCGTCCGTTCTGACTCACAGAAGGTCGCGTTGAACTCGTTTACATAGCTATTTGATGATGACGACGCTGGAGAGGACAGTCTTGCATAATCATGATGAAAACAGCAGGAGCAGCAGTGACAAAATCAACAACCCACCCACAACAACGGCAACAACGACAATAACGAAATTAATTATTTATTCATTTATGAACAATTGCGTGTGTGATTAACTAGCAACATTAAAACGGCATTAATCAGGCAACGGTGATTGCGGCTGGCGCCAGAGCTCTGCAGACTGGAACCCCGTCTCCATCAGGTCCCGCACGCTGCCAGGGTGTTTCCACAGAACGTCAGGAGGCCGCAGCCACACGATGAAAGGGATGAGGGGCTCCCAGCCTGACGAGGTAGGGGTTCACAATCATTATAAACTTTTTTGTTATAGTTGTTGTTTTTTAAACTCCAGGGAAAAATCTTTGTAAATCTCCGGTCACATTTTATTACATATTGTACATTTCATTTCCCTCAAAATTGACTCAGAAAATGAGTGATATTGTACCTGTACTGCCCTCACTAACGTAGTATCGTATGCAAAAGAGCTATTTATCCTCTTTGAGTCTGAGTTGAGTGTTTGATCTGCAAACCATCAAATTAAAAGAAAAAAAAAATGATATGCACTAACTTAGCTAGTTTCTCAACTTGTTTTATCATTCCTCATAAACGAAAGGGCAAGCAGTTTTTCAAGATTCTGTATTCTTTTTTCTGGCAGCAAAATTTGGAGCTCATCAAGTGTCAGCCGTTGGTCTAATTTACGTTTAGATTTATATCAACGATGTTCCTCTGCGCTTTTCATTTTCCTGTGAGCGTTTAGCGCTTTATTTAACAGTAAAGGCAAATATGCAAATACAGCCTGCGCTTATCCGCAAACTAATCAAAACAACCTTATTCACTGGAAGAAAGTATTTGTATGCCAATTCAGCCTGAAAATATAAATTAAGGTTGATTACAGATAGAGGAAAATGTCAAAACATCAAACCCAGATTAATGGAATGGAAATATCACGACAATGGTTTATATCTAGTTAATTCGTCCAGATTTTGTTTTGTTTTGTTTTTGTTTTGTTTTGTTTTTGTCTCGCTATATGCAATTAGCTATATGAGCATAACCATGTTTCTCTCTTATGGAAGAGAAGTTTTCTGGAATAGTTGTTTCACCTGACCGAATTAAAGATTTACATGATCAACAGATTTGGAAACCTTTTTCTGTGCATTCATAGAACGCTCACCACACTGGAGTCAAAGGTATGCGTACAATTTTACTTTGAAGTCATTATTAGTGGCACCCTTTATTTCTGTTGACGTTGATAGTGACGCTGAGACGTCAGTATATAACGATAGTAGTTTTGGGTCATTAGGATCAAAATGTGTACCTTTATTATTAAACGTGTGGAGTTGTTTTGTTTTGTGTTGTTTTCTTCTATTTCTTTTTTTATACGAGGAGAGAGGGGGCAGTAGGAGGAGTGGTGGTGGTGGATGTGTGTGTGCGTGTGCGTGTGCGTGTGTGTGTGTGTGTGGGGGGGGGGGGGGGGGGGGGGCGCGCGCGCGTGCGTGCGTGTGTTAATGTATGTGTGCGTGCGTGTGTGTGTGTGTGTGTGTGTTTGCGCGCGCGAGAGAGAGAGAGGGAGAGAGGACTTTGGGGGGGGGGGGGGGGGGGGGGGGGGGGGGGGGGGGGAGGGGGGGGGGTACTGCATTTTCTGTTGTCCACGTCGTAGTTGGAGTACATTTCGTCTAATACCGCCTTAAAAAAGAGAGAGCCTCAGCACAGAACGACTCGACAGAAATGGAAACCAGTGCCATGCTGTGGTCTTGGTGGAGGCCTATAGTTGTGACCGAGCAACGCTCCGTGGGTTGCTCTCTGCCTTTTTAAAGTACAAACTAGCAACGGCAATTGTGTGACGGCCGAATGCTTTTTCCCCATCAGCTGGTTCCCCAGTCGCCATTTTCACAAAATCGCCGTTTCCCAGTTAGCCGTTACCCGTTTTGCTCGCTGTTAATAGCTGGCGAACATCTCAACTCGTTTGATGTAGGAGATATCCGAGACTAGTTTGCTGGTCACCTTGGTGTCTTTTTGCCGGAAATGTTCACCAGCACTCCTGGTGTTTTATTGCCGGCAATGTTCACCAGCAATGTTCACCAGCACTCCTGGTGTTTTATTGTTGGAAATGTTCACCAGCACTCCTGGTGTTTTATTGTTGGAAATGTTCACCAGCACTCCTGGTGTTTTATTGTTGGAAATGTTCACCAGCACTCCTGGTGTTTTATTGTTGGAAATGTTCACCAGCACTCCTGGTGTTTTATTGCCGGCAATGTTCACCAGCACTCCTGGTGTTTTATTGTTGGAAATGTTCACCAGCACTCCTGGTGTTTTATTGCCGGAAATGTTCACCAGCACTCCTGGTGTCTTATTGCCGGAAATATTCACCAAAACACCTGGTGTCTTATTGCCGGAAATGTTCACCACCACACCTGGTGTGTCTTATTGCCGGAAATGTTCACCAACACACCTTGTGTCTGATTGCCTTAAATGTTCACCAACACACCTGGTGTCTTCTTGCCTTAAATGTTCACCACCACACCTGGTGTCTTATTGCCGGAAATGTTCACCAAAATACCTTGTGTTTTATTGCCTTAAATGTTCACCAACACACCTGGTGTCTTATTACCGGAAATGTTCACCAACACACCTGGTGTCTTATTACCGAAAATGTTCACCAACACACACCTGGTGTCTTATTGCCGATAATGTTCACCAACACACCTGGTGTCTTCTTGCCGGAAATGTTCACCAGCACACCTGGTGTCTTCTTGCCTTAAATGTTCAGCAACACACGGCACTGTCAGCCGCCAAGGACCTGACAGGCGTGGTGTTAGTTCAGACTATCATGCGTACATATGTGAAATCCATTCGGGATGGTGCTAGTGGTGGGGGTGGGGATAGGGAAGAATAGGGGTGGATGGGTGATGGTGTGTGTGTGTGTGTGCGCGCGCGCGCGCGCGTGCGCGCGTGCGTTTGTGTGTGTGTGGTGTGTGTGTGTGTGTGTGTACGTACGTACGTACGTGCATGCGTAAGCATGCGTGTGTGTGTGTGTGTGTGTGTGCGCGCGCGCGCGCGCGCGCGCCCGCGAGCCTTAAAGCGAAAAAGAAATTTAAGCTAAAGAACTGCTCGATTCTGAGCAACAGCACATGACTTTGTTCCATAAGGCATTAATTGCTTAGCTATAGTGCAGTATACACAGTTTCGGTCGGTGGGCGGGTTACGTGTGTGCGTTACCGTGTGTTACTGCGAGAGAGAGAGAGAGAGAGAGAGAGAGAGGGGTTGTGCATATGTGTGGGTGTGTGGATGTGGGTGTATGTGATAGGTTTCGCCGCTAGACAGGTTGCCGATATAGTGATTTTTATCCAATCATATTCATGTATTTTTTCTCGTGT
>JADBJO010000043.1:1332693-1335193 GCA_016801955.1 Conus betulinus | reverse complement strand
GCGTGGGTAGAGGACCATAACTCCTTGTAAGAAAGTGAGGCAAAAGTGTTCGCTGTCAACACCATTTTCACACTTTTACTTTTGATCACCTTTCTATAGACGGACTTCACGGCGATATGAAAGGTTTCGGAAATTAACTTTTTTTTTTATTTTAAAGTGTGTGTGTGTGTGGGCGCGCGCGCGCGCGCGCGTGCGGGAGGGGATGGGGGTTCTAGTCAGCAAAGGAATATCAAAACAGAAACACTAGACCCTACAAAATGACAGTAATAACCAGTGTATCTTTTGTAAGGAATTGGAGAATTACAAGGATACTTTTTCGACGGGCAATAGAATCATTCCAAAGAGATCTTTTATCAGTAACAAGTTCTTTTCAGAGACGCCCTTTTAATTGAAAATGGCGTCCGTGCGTGTGGTATCGCTGTGTTTAGGGGCGCGTTTCTTTTGAATGACATGCAATGATTACATCTGCAGTATTTTGTGAAGGAAACAATGAAAGGAAGAGAACCTGCAAAATAGTAGTTACTTTCAGATTCATGCCGGTATTGCTTTAAATAATTAATTGGACTTGGGATGATGGCAGACAATAACAGCAGCAGCAAGAGCAGACATAATGACAATGATAATCACGATGATGATGATGACGATGACGATGACGACGACGATGACGATGATGATGATGATGATGATGATGATGATGTGATGATGATGATGATGATGATGATGATGATGACCTTTCCATTTACCCTTTGCGTGCGTTTAGAAAGGCCAGGATAAGGATAAATCAAATGAAGATCATCGTATGCGCTCTTTTGATGAAGCTCGTTCTTCCACAGTACTGTATAGAGCATGAATATACCTGTGTGAGTAGTCTGTCCAGACGAACAAACATAAAAGTACATGAAATAAAGTCTCAGCATTGATCTATGCCAATATTTTCTAGATAAGTTGATGAAACTCGTTAAGTCTTGAGGGGGTGGGGGGGATAATATATGAAGGTGTTTGGGTCGATATATGCTCATTTTGTTTGCTGTCGTGGGTGGTATTTTCTTGATGGCTATCATGGTAACACAAAATAGTTTTTTCAACAACGATTCATATTCAGAGAACTGAAATGGAAGCTGCGTTGAGTACAGTTTGCCGCACTGACGGAAAGGCCTGATTTGTGGGTATCTAGGCGTGCATTGGTTGGATCAGTGAGGGCAGGAATGGGAAGATGAGGAATACCAATCGTCAGCAGACCTCAGAGTGTTTGAGGCATGGTTTTTTCCACCACAGGGTTCAGAATGACTTCGACATCTTCGTCAGAAGGATAGACTGGTCAGTGCTTCATGTTATCTTCATACACCAGACAAATGACGTTTGAGTATTCCTCGTTCTTTTTGTATACCAGACAAATGACTTTTGAGTATTCCTTGTTCTGTTTATATACCAGGCAAATGACATTTGAGTATTCCTTGTTCTTTTTATACACCAGTGAGTATTCCTTGTTCTTTTTATATACCAGGCAAATGACTCTTCAGTTCAGTACTTTTAGTTGGTCTGTTTTGGGAGTGTCGACTGGAATGCACAGTTGATGTTAGTAAGGCACCGGACACGTGTAGCAGCCACTGTGCTCGCCTGTGACAATATGATAGAGGGATTCGAAGGCCAATGATCAGAGCGCTTGCCTACAGAGCTGAGGGTTTGGAGGTCAACCACTCATTCGGATGAGATTTTTTATTTCCGACTTTGAAAAAAAAAAGCGTTTCTGTCCTCCCAGCTGTAAATGGGTATCAGTTGAAGACTTCAAGGAAGGTTAAAGGCGATGGGGGGGAGAAGGATGGGCTCCGACTTCCACCATGCAGTGCTCCAGACGCGATGAACCTCAGACAGTTCATTGCGGCAACGGGTATTAAGCTATAGGGCCTAACTTTTTTTCACTATTTCAATACACCTCAATGGGGGTTTTTTTTTCTCTGCATAGCAACAGCTTGTGTCAGATCTGGCCTTTCTTTCCTTGCCACTGAGGTCACTGTATCTGTCGCCCCGAAAGTGACTTTTGTCACCTGTAGCCAGCCATTTTGTCAACCTTACCCTCACCTTTTCCCCGATACTCTATAGGAAAATTTACTGTTGTCTCCCACAGAGACAGCCTTTAGGTCATCGGACCCGTGGCTGAACTGAATACTGGATGATGTGGTGATAAGAATGACTGAATTAACTCTGAATTGATGTGGGTGACAAAAGTGGTTAAACCTGCCTCAGAAATCACGTGCTTGTCAAACGTGGCTGAACCTTGTACAGGAGTTAAATGGGTGACAGTGGTTAATTCTGCCTCAGAAATCACATGGTTGTCAAACGTGGCTGAACCTTTGCACAGGAGTATATGGCGGTGGGTGACAGTGGTTAATTCTGCCTCTGAAATCACATGGTTGTCAAACGTGGTTGAACACTGTACAGAAGTTATATGGGTGACAAGAAGTGGTTAGCCCTGGGAAAACAACAGCGGTAAGCTTGTTGT
>JADBJO010000043.1:1317693-1325193 GCA_016801955.1 Conus betulinus | reverse complement strand
TTGTAGACAATTTCAGTGGGATAGTGTTTGTAGACAGTTTCAGTGGGATAGTGTTTGTAGACAGTTTCAGTGGTATAAGATCTGTGCTTGTAGACAGTTTCAGTGGGATGGGATAAGATCTGTGTTTGTAGACAGTTTCAGTTGGATAGTGTTTGTAGACAGTTTCAGTGGGATAGTGTTTGTAGACAGTTCCAGTGGGATAGTGTTTGTAGACAGTTTCAGTTGGATAGTGTTTGGAGTTTCAGTGGGATAGTGTTTGTAGACAGTTTCAGTGGGATAGTGTTTGTAGACAGTTTCAGTTGGATAGTGTTTGTAGACAGTTTCAGTGAGAAAAGATCTGTGTTTGTAGACAGTTTCAGTTAGATAAGATCTGTGTTGGTAGACAGTTTCAGTGGGATAGTGTTTGTAGACAGTTTCAGTGAGATAAGATCTGTGCTTGTAGACAGTTTCAGTGGGATAAGATCTGTGTTTGTAGACAGTTTCAGTGGGATAGTGTTTGTAGACAGTTTCAGTTGGATAGTGTTTGTAGACAGTTGCAGTGGGATAGTGTTTGTAGACAGTTTCAGTTAGATAAGATCTGTGTTTGTAGACAGTTTCAGTGGGATAAGATCTGTGTTTGTAGACAGTTTCAGTGGGATAGTGTTTGTAGACAGTTTCAGTTGGATAGTGTTTGTAGACAGTTGCAGTGGGATAGTGTTTGTAGACAGTTTCAGTGAGATAAGATCTGTGTTTGTAGACAGTTTCAGTGGGATAAGATCTGTGTTTGTAGACAGTTTCAGTGGGATAGTGTTTGTAGACAGTTTCAGTTGGATAGTGTTTGTAGACAGTTGCAGTGGGATAGTGTTTGTAGACAGTTTCAGTTAGATAAGATCTGTGTTTGTAGACAGTTTCAATGGATAAGATCTGTGTTGGTAGACAGTTTCAGTGGGACAGTGTTTGTAGACAGTTTCAGTTAGATAAGATCTGTGTGTAGACAGTTTCAGTGAGATAAAGATCTGTGTTGGTGGACAGTTTCAGTAAGATAAAGATCTGTGTTGGTGGACAGTTTCAGTAAGATAAAGATCTGTGTTGGTAGACAGTTCTTTGGCTTGATTGTTGAATCACTTATCGTTGGATTGTTGTTCTTAGTGTCGCTGCCATCATCTACTTTAGTTATAAACTTCTCAAGACCAGCGATAACAGCAGCGCGAATGGAACAGAAACACTCAGGCATTATTCAGACGACGTGAAAGGTTGAACGTCAGTGAAGCTTCCGATGAAACATTTGGAAACGTTCATCTCAGGCTGCAGAGTGTACCGTCATATTACTTCCTGATTCTCGGATTTCTGCAGTGGAAAAAAAAATGGTTTGCCCCTACAGGCCCCGTTCTAATTGCTGTCGGGTATTTTGTGTGTTTGTTTATTCATGAAATGTTGCCCCGCAGGATCCCGTTTTAATAACTCTCAAGACCTCCCATTTTTAGTGAAAAGAAATTATTTATGTAGTTTGACTGTTTGTTTATTTATGATGTTTCATGTACATATTTCTGTAGTTTATTTCGTTTTTACGATTTTGTTTTTTTGTTATTGTTATTTGTTCTGTACGCTTATTCACATCTTATCTTACCTTCCCTGTTTTCGTTTCCCCTCCCCCCCCCCTCCCTCCCCCTTTCCCCCTCCTCCCAGTCCTTCCCTCCCATCCCCCCTCCTCATCCTCATTTCTCTCAGTCTTTCTCTGTGTTTGTCCATCTCTCTCCTCATCCTCATACATTTTTTTTTTCCTCCTTGAACTCTAGCCCGCTTGTACGATGTCAAATTGTTGTTAACTCAGAAACAAAGAGGAGCTGTAGTGGGTGACACGTTTGAAAGATATGCAGCCACTATCTCTGAGTGGTTTTGCCTGGTCATAAAATGTCAGGGATGTTATCTTCTTTACAAACAGTTTGAAGAATTCCCATGTGTCATGACTTTTTTCTTCCCACAGAAAAAAAAAAAAACATTTCTTTCAATCCTTTATTAACTGTGATTTTTTTTTATCGCTTTTTTTTCATTGTACATGTTTGCTCCCAGTAACATTACCGTGTGGCTTCTTCCGGATGCCCTTCCAGAACACACACCCACGTTTGTCGTGTCGTGGCCCAGGTACCAGCAATCCACGAGGAGAACTCGGTGTCAAGCTGTCCCGAGGCAACCCGGCAGAGGAGAGACTGCACTGCTGTCGCCTGAGTGGTGTTCAGTGTGGTGTGTCTGATCTGGCGAAACGCAGGACGTCACCGACCGAACCCATTCCGATGTCAGTCATTGGTCGTGGCGGAGCGAGTGTGAATGAGCTTTCTGCCTCCCAAAGGCCATCGACATACCTTTCCAACGACAGTCGCTATGAAACTCCTGATACCGAGGAGTCTAACACCAACTCATCGCGGAGTCGGACACGAACTCATCATGGAGAATGACACCAACTCATCGTGGAGTCGGACACGACCTCATCATGGAGAATGACACCAACTCATCGTGGAGTCGGACACGAACTCATCATGGAGAATGACACCAACTCATCGTGGAGTCGGACACAAACCCATCCTGGAGTCTGACACGAGAAACTCATCGTGGAGTCTGACACGACCTCATCATGAGCACGGATATGGAGAGGACATCGAAGCTGAGGTCACCATGAGAGCAGGGCATGAAGGGCCACTGAATTTGAGACTTCTTTAAGTAACCGTTCTCCTTTCACGTTTTCCATTGGTAAAATGTCTTTACAAGTGAATAAAAGTGTTTCCCCTTTGGGGGGGAAAAATGCACTGGTGTTACGCTTAGACACGATCCCCGGAATGTGCCTCCTGAGTGGTGAGAATAAAAACGGACACAGAGTCAAAAAGAGAAGAACAGAATTTGAGACTTCTTCACGCTGATCGATGAGGATGGGGAGGGGGGGGGGGGGGGGTGTTGTTAAGATGGTGCTCGTCGTCGACCCAGCCCGAGACGTGCTGAGGGTGTCTGTGTAACCAGCTAACATTATAATCCCCTCATGACCCTAGATCCCTCTCGATGCTGAAGAAGCAAAACAGTGGTAAGCATGCTGTTGATCGCTCGGAGAGAAAGGTGGACGAGACTGACAGTAAAGCCCTGTAGCATCCAGTAAATGAATGATAAGAATTTAGGACTAATTCCTCGTCAAGTTTGCTCTCTCTCTCTCTCTCTCTCTCTCTCTCTCTCTCTCTCTCTCTCTCTCTCTCTCTCTCTCTCTCTCTCTCTCTGTCTCTCTTCCTCCCATTCCTTCTCTCTCACTTCTCTCTCTCTGTCTCCCCCCCCCCTCCTCTGTCTCCCCCCCCCCCCCTCTCTTCCTCTCTCTGTCTCTCCTCTCTCCCCCCCCCTCTCTCTCTCTCTCTCTCTCTCTCACTCTCTCTCTCTCTCTTCCCCCCTCTCTCTGTCCCTCCCCTCTTCCACTGTCCCCCACCCCTCTCGCTGTCTCTGTGTAAGGATGGGTAAGTGGGAATGTGGGTGAAGGATGGTTCGAGGAGAAATAAAAATGTAAAACACCATGTCATAGATAAGTACGAAACAGTTTACTGGTAGCATAACAGATGACACGGTTTTGTACCTGGAACACCGCAAGATCTTCATGATTGTAAACACACAAAAAGATAGCAACAGTTTCAAAAACAGTCATAGAGGTATCTTGATTTCAGCTTCAGCTAATTCTTTTAGATTAAATATGGTATGAAAAAAAGCAATTAGAAATCAAAACCTACTTTAAGATAGTAACAGTTTTCAAAAACAGTCATAGAGGTATCTTGATTTCAGCTTCAGCTAATTCTTTTAGATTAAATATGATATGGAAAAAAAAAACAATTAGAAATCAAAAATACTTTGTAAAACTCAAAAGTTCACACTCGCACACGCACGCACACACACACGCGCGCGAGCGCGCGCACGCGCGCATACACGCACACATACACACACCACTCCACCACCACCACACCACCACACACCACACCACACACACACACACACACACACACACACACACACACACACACACACACACACAACACGCACGTTCACATGGATCAGTTTGGATCATGACTGCTCATGGAAGAACTGAACGAACGAATGTTTCAGTGTTGGGGGGGGGAAAAATCTCAGAGCAGGGTTCAAACAAGATAACTTGCTTTGCCCTGTTCGTGCAAGGGCTGGCTCTCTGTATCAGCTATGTTGACGGGCCGCCCAAGTTAGCTCTCCACACAAGACGCAGGGCCAACAGTTCAGCACAAAGGAATCACTTCTCAGCCCAGGGGAGAAGACACCCCCCCCCTCCCCCCCCCCCCCCAAAAAAAAAAAAAAAAAAAGGTGGACTCGTGCGAGATTGGGCTTAATTCCACTCTTACACCCCCTCGTCTACTCTCCCTCTCCGAAAAAAGTGACATCCTGTTATTGTTTGCTGGTCTGTCTCTTCATCCCAGTATCTCTTCCTTTTAATCGTGTAAGGGTGATCGGGCAGAACCATGAATGCCAGGCTAGACTGGGGAATTTGCATATCGATTGGTAGACACAAACCAGATTTGATTTTCATTCGCATTTCTGTTGCCCCTGTACATGATTTTGCTCGCTCGCTCCCCCCCCCCCCCCCCCCCCCTCTCTCTCTCTCTCTCTCTCTCTCCTTCACCTTCTCCCCCTCCGTGTAATCCATCTACGTTCCTATATCATTCTGTTTGTTTTTAATTCTCAGTCCTTCAGTTCTCGCATGGGCAGTCTTTCTCGTTCAGTATCTACGGTACTCATGTCGCTTTCTCACGATTTTATGTCTTAAACTGCTAGAGTACTCCGAGCACCTGGTACGAGTAACTGTGTAATCATCACTAATGCTCTTACAGTGGCTTCTGCACACACGCATGCATGCACACAAGCATGCGCATACACACGCGCGCAGGGCACACACGCGCGCGCGCACGCACACAAGCACGCACGCACGCATGCACGCACGCACTCTCTCTCTCTCTCTCTCTCTCTCTCTCTCTCTCTCTCTCTCTCTCTCTCGTACATACAGGTCAGTTTGAATCTTCACTTTGTTCAGTGGAAAGCCTGGCGGATTCATCTTTTTGGTGTCGGGGAGGGAATCCCACGGTAGTGTTCAAACAAGATAGCCTGACCCCTTCATTGATTGGGGACCTTCTCTGTATCAGCTGTGTTGACCTGGCCGCCCATGTTAGCTCTCCCCCCACACAAGATGCAGGGGCAAACAGTTCAGCACAAAGGAATCACTTCTCAGCTGGTGGGGAGGACCCCCAAACATTAGGTGAAAGATTAGGTTCAGCTCGGCTTTTAATCCCCTCGCTGCTCTCCACCACCACCACCCCCCCCCCCCCCCCCCCCACCCCCCCCCCCTCCCCTCCCCTCCCCCTCAAAGAAATGTTTTTTTTCTCTCTCTCTTTCTCTCGTTTTCTCTTCTCATTGATATCTGATGTTATTTTATTTAGATCCGAGGTAAGAACTAACACACACACACACACAACACACACACACACACACACACACACACACATATATATATATATATATATATATATATATATATATATATATATATATAATGCTGAGCAATTAAGTGTGTGTATATATATATATATATATTTTTTTTTTTTTTTTTTTTTTTTTTTTTTTTTAATCTAGTAATGCGAAGGGTAATGTGTTAGAATCACGAAAGTCAACTGAACAACCTTATAATCATCAGACAAACCGTAACAGAGTTTGTAACAAAAATGCAGGATTAATATTGTAGAGTGAAACACATTTTTTTTTTTATTATTATTGTTTCTTCTTCAAAAGCGACATTGTGAGTCAGAGAAGAACAAAAAAACGTAAACTACACCGTACTGAAAGTTAGTGCATGAACCCAACCTAGATACCAATGTCTTCAGCCTTCTTTTTAAGTAAGTGACACGAGATACCAATGTTCTTCAGCCTTCTTTTTTAAGTGGCACGAGATACCAATGTCTTCAGCCTTCTTTTTTAAAAGTGGCACGAGATACCAATGTCTTCAGCCTTCTTTTTTAAAGTGGCACGAGATACCAATGTCTTCAGCCTTCTTTTTTAAAGTGGCGCGAGATACCAGTGTCTTCAGCCTTCTTTTTTAAGTGGCACGAGATACCAATGTCTTCAGCCTTCTTTTTTTTTTAAAGTGGCACGAGATACCAATGTCTTCAGCCTTCTTTTTTTTAAGTGGCACGAGATACCAATGTCTTCAGCCTTCTTTTTTTTAAAGTGGCACGAGATGCCAATGTCTCAGCCTTCTTTTTTTTTTTTTAAAGTGGCACGAGATGCCAATGTCTCCAGCCTTCTTTTTTTTTTTTTTAAGTGGCACGAGATACCAATGTCTTCAGCCTTCTTCTTTTTTAAAGTGGCACGAGATACCAATGTCTTCAGCCTTCTTTTTTTAAAGTGGCACGAGATACCAGTGTCTTCAGCCTTCTTTTTAAGTGGCAGGTGCTATCTTATTCCTTTACATCATTTGCTGACAAATTTTTCTTAGAAGGTTCACTGTCTTGTAAGCAAACAAGCGTGTTTGCCACTTACTCCCGCCCCCCCCCCCCCCCCCCCCCCCCCTCTCCCCCCCCCCCCCCCCCCCCCCCCCCCCCCGCCCCCTTCCTGCACTCTCTCTCTCTCTCTCTCCTCTCTGTGATAAAATAAAAGAGAACGATTTATATACAGTGTGTTCTCAGGTGTTAAAAAGCGCCGTCTACTCTTAGACAAACTTTCATCCAACTGAAGTATTAACGGACAACTTGATTTATCTGAACTATGTTTGTTTTAATGCCCTGGTCATAATCATTCTTGGTAATCATTTTTTTTCTCTCTGTATACGTGTAAGGCGTTTAAGTTTAGAAGAAGAAGAAAAAAAAAAGCAACATCATAAAAGAATGGTTCTAGGTCCGTGTCAGCTGAAAATAGTCTACAATGTATACTGACATCAATACATGCTGTTCAGTAGCTGTGAGCATGGTGCGCAATGACTAAACTGTGTGTGTGTGTGTGTGTGTGTGTGTGTGTGTGTCTGTTGTTGTGTGTGTGTGTGGTGTGTGTGTGTGTGTGTGTGTGTGTGTTGTGTGTTCTGTGTGTCTGTCTGTGTCAGGTGCCGCACAGACTACTGACCTTCCAGCTGATGCGGGGGGTGGAGGTGTGTGTCATCTGTGGACCCACCCCCTCCCTCACCGACCTGCAGAAAGAGGTGGGGCCTCTTGAAGGGAGGTTCCCAGTGCCCTGTGGGCTGTCTGCCTGGTCTTCTCGTAGGATCTGGGGGACCGCTTGCTCTTCTCTTCTCTTGGATAGGCAGGATTTGTGTTCTGTTGTTGTTGGTCCGTCTTTCCTTCTGTCTTTCTATCTCCTTTTTTTTAATCTCTGGCTGGCTCCTCTCTCTCTCTCTCTCTCTCTCTCTCTCTCTCTCTCTCTCTCTCTCTCTCTTGTGTACGCTCTGTGTGCTTCTATCATGTCTGTATCTCTCTCTCTCTCTCTCTCTCTCACTCT